>UELX01001142.1:0-50278 GCA_900480035.1 Eupelmus urozonus
GATATTTAAAAGCTACCTTACCCACATAAAAGAAAAATGGGTTTTAAACTAAGATATTTGAAAATGTTAAAGTTGCCTCGTCGTCAAAGTGGCCCCGTCCTCCCCTAATGTTTATTCAGGTTGTAATTTTCCTATATATTAGAGTTTAAATACGTAGCTTTTTAAATATTTTGAATCCATTGTGATAGTTTTAAATATTCCAAATAGAATAAAAACTGTTTACTTTTGTTGATATATATATTTTTTTTACTAGTTAAATCTAGCGCGCTACGCGCACACTTGATTCTCGCGCTCATTCTAAACGACCAATCAGAGTCAATATTATAGAGGCTTCAACTTCCTGAGATGCTTTTTTTAGAGAGAGAAGGATTAATGAAATTAAATAAAGTTAATAACTTATATATTGGTCAGCTTTAATTTCGATAAAAACATGAATGAGTATGTGCTTGATATAAATTTTATTATATGATAAATAATTATTTTTCAATAAATATAAATTTATCTCTCGAAAATAATCGGAATCTTCAAAATTCATTTTTAGTAATAAATTATTAAATAATTTAGATCTTTAAAACGTAAAATACACAAATATTGTATACAGACGCAAAGGCAAGCTTCTAATCAACACTAATAACTAAAAGAATGTTATTTGTATTAATTCAAATATAAAAACAATTATTATTTTTAATTTATTGGTTATGAGATGCAATATCAATTTATTATAATTGAGCTTTTCTTCAAAATAGATTATGTCTTATTTAAAATCTAAAAAATTATCCAGTCCAAATTTTAAATAATTAACAACATAAAAAGAGATTGAACAGTCGATTAGATGCATTATGTCATTTTTAGATATGCCTTGTAATATGTATCTTGAGATGAAAAATATAAAACTATTTTTTTTTTTCGATTATGGAAATATATTTTGTCAATATTGGCATCATAAGTTTTGTTGAGATTAAATTAAAGGCCAAAAGATGAAGATATTTAACAACTTTATTTTCAGTTCTAACTGTTTAAATTAAAATACTGATTCGATAAAGAAATTCGTTATTCAGTAAAGAAATATTGTTAAAATAAATTTTTAATCATTGTAATATTGAAATAAATTTTATGAACAATGAAAATTAGTAGTTACTAAAAATCATAGTTATATTTATATTACCTTATCAGTGAAATTTTTGCTGTTTAATCATTAATTATTGTTCTTTTTGTTTAGTATACGTTTTTGCATTACATCCTCAATTTTAAAAACTTTTCATATAATTTTTGTACATTTTTTACATATAAATATTTTGATGTCGATAAGAGCAAATAATTATGAATTAACGATATTTTTTCAAACAAAAAAAAAAAAGATTTATTTCGATCAAAAATTTTATTTGATTTTATAAATTATAATCTGTTGTAAATATTTCAAAAATGTGAATTATATATTAATGTTAATGATGATTAATTGAAAGCTTTTAAATAACGTACGTCTTTTTCTACGAAAATTAGTCTATTTATATATCTTACGTAAGCATTCTTTCTCAAACACACATGTCAATAAAAAATCTATATACATATACATTCTTTACTCGATTTCTTTTTATTTGAACTTCAAAAGATTGTAAGATATATGAAACGTAAGATATATAAGAACTTTTCGTAGATTTACTTTTTATTTCATAAAGTTTTAACGATGAAGCTTCTTGTCTGTTTTTTCCTTAGCTTCACTTACGTGAGCTGCTTTCACGTTAGTAAGTTATCACATAAAATTTTGTATATTATGATGAAATATTAACGGCATATGTGTATATTTACATTTGTATTTAATTAAAGGCTCAGATGAGGCCAAGAAGGAAAAAATTATAGGTGGCAAACGAATTCATATCACTGAAGCACCTTATTACGTAAGTAAATAGATTAGTATTCTGTAATTATATAATTGTATAATAAACCCAATTTAATAAACAATTTTAGGCTGGTTTTGATTATAACGATAATTTCGTATGTGGAGCAACTATAATATCGAATACTTGGGTTGTTTCAGCAGCTCATTGTTTTGTGTAAGTAAACAAATTAAAGCAAGCAAAATTAATTTTTATCTAATATTTTTTTTAAAACAATTAAAATAGGAACAGATTATATGATATCGACATATACGGAAAAATCCGAATCGGAGCAAGTACCTTAAATGACGGCGAATTATTCGATATAAAACAAGTCATCATACACCCAGAATATAATAATAAAAATTATGATAGTGATATTGCTGTAGTTGAGGTATTTGATTTTGTTTGTAACAATTTTTAGTATGTACGTTTAAAAAAAATTATTATTACGTTATATCGAACTTTTCAGCTTGCAACACCTATTAAATTTAGTGCCACTCAACAGCCTTTACCTATCGTAAAAGCAAATGAAATTCCTAAAGACGGTCAAGTGATGCGAATTGTTGGATTTGGAGCTACATCGGTATGTAATCAAATTCGTATTTCATAGGAAAATTTAATGAATTCAATTATTTTTGTCGCCCTAAATGACAAGTTACGATCAAGATTCTCGAATGTTGAATTGAAAAATTTATAATTCCATAAGTCAAACTTAATTCAGTATTTACCAAAGTTTTAATTCACATATCAATTTAGTCATTAATTTAGTGAGGTCATGGCTTATAAATTAAATTTTGTTAATGACTTAGATACAATTTGTTTCATGAATTACAAATTGCTAATGATGAACAAATAAAATAGTTCACATAAAACAAATGAGAGTTCATGCGTGAATTAATGCTTGAGTAAATTATAAAACTTAAAAATTAATTTAATTATTTTTCACTAAAAATACTGACTGCAACTTAATTGTTATCGACTCAAGAAAATTAATTAAAAGAAATGGAAATTATTTTAAATAAATAAGATCATTATTCAGAGATTGTATTTAAATTCATTTTTTCTTAAAATATTTATAATATAATGTTTCATAAGTAACAAATTTTTGCAGACATTGTACCCTGGTGCATCGAATACTTTACAATCGGCTCGTGTAACAGTTGTATCTGATGAAGTCTGTGAGAGGTCTTACAGATATGTGGGTCCAGTAACAGATAATATGTTCTGCGCTGAAAGTTACCCTAAAGATGCCTGCGGCGGCGATTCTGGTGGCCCTGCTGTTGTCAAGGGAAAATTGGCCGGAGTTGTTTCTAGTGGTTACGGGTGTGCAACGGGTACATACCCAGGAGTATATACGAAAGTTCACAAGTACTCCGACTGGGTTATTGAAAATGCTAATCTCAATTAGAAAATCTTTGAAGTTTTAATGTGTATTATAAAATGTTATTTATTGTAAAATTATTAATAATATTTATAAGAATAAAATTTTAAAAATGTCTTTCTATTTAATCATACGTTTTATTTTTTTCAAATTATTATTAATAAGATGTCAGTTTCTTTTTGACATTGTTAAAATGCAACGTAGCATAACATTTAAATTATCACAAACTTTTATATAGTAGCATAATGTTTACTTTATAGATTTTAATCAATTAGAATAGTAATAAATATTATTTTTATTTTTTTGATACAACAATGTTATAGTATACGAAAATACGTAAAAAAATTGCCTGTTCAAACTTAATAAAAAATCGTCTATAAGTATCCCATAAAAAATCGTAAATTTTATAAAATTTCTAATTTTATTTATTTGATGTAACGTTCTCATAAATCGTTTTTGCAAAAGTAATCATTTGTCACCACCCTGTTCTATGTAGCGTTACGCAACATTCGAACTTTTAAACTTCTAAATTTATAGAATTATAGAATAAATATTCGAAATTTCGAACCCTATCCAATATCTACGTACGTACGTTCAATCGAGTTATAAATATTGTTTTATTTATAACTCGATTGAACGTACGAGTAATAACCACTTTATAGATACGATGTTGCACTAATGAGCACTTGAATGAGCATAAAATGAAACATAGTTTCCAAAAAATTTTTTTCTGCAAATAAGGAATTAGAGTTTAAATATATAAGAAAATGATTTTACTTACTTACTGTACTTTCCTGCTGCACTCAGAGTCTAAATGCGTATGAATAAAGTTTACTTATTACAAGACGACCAACATGAAGGCTTTATTCCGTTTTTTACGAATTTTTTTTTAATAGATAATATTTTTTAAAAATCAAATTTTTATTTTGAGATTCAGTTAATTTAGTGAAAGATAGAATAATAAAAGTTAGAAAATTTTAGGTAATAGTTAAAAGCAAAGCTGTTTTTAAAAATTTTAAATTATTCGACAAAATAACAAAAAACAAAAGTGCAAAAATATAAAAACGAAGTAGAAAAACTAAACTAAGGTAGATATCCGAATTTTCTATACGTATTACAGTCTTCCAATAGCAGCCTAAGAGCCTCACCTTTTTCATCGATTGCAAGAAAGGGGGCGAACAAAACAGTGCCAAGCTAAGAGAGCAAACGAAGCTCTGGAAATAGTTCTAATGGAATGAATTAGCGCTTACAGAGCTCGCTGTCACTTCCCCGAGCGTGTTGCTACATTCGCGTATATATACACGCGGCGAACAATGCGATTTACCCGGAGTCTGCGTATCAATGACAATGCGCGTTTTGCTCTCTTGCCGCCTCTCTCTCTCTCTTTTTTCTTTCCACTGCCAAGAAATGACAAAGAAAAGAGTTAATAGATTCCGACGTCTGCGATATTCAAATTGGTTAATGGCTGGAATGATCGACAGGTTGGAGACTGCGTCATTGCTGGGGCAATCGTAAATTGGGTGTGAATATACGAGTGGTAAATCAGTCTCCTGAACTTTTATGTATGAAAGCGGGTAAATTCGATTTTGATTGACGTTAATACTGATTCTTAGACTAAATATAACACGTGTTTAAACTTTAAAATATTCAGATATGATAATTATTGAAAAATATTCTAAAATTAGTCGTTTGCAGTATATTTGCATCTTAAAAACACGAATGTAATTATATAGAGCAATATTTTTTATCCTAAAAATATACTAAATTTTGAAGATATCTCTTTCAAGGCGTTAACAAACGCACCCTTTAAAATAAATTTAAGCTACACACTTTAGAGATATACATTCTCGAATTTTCAGATACTTATAGATAATTGACAGTTATCTATTGAGTGCAAACTGACAAATATCCACGATAACCGAAAAAGTCCTGTTCTCACAGCTCCTCAAGTGCCATCCTTCCAAGTACCCAATCAATCGACTCTCATTATTACTCATCCCAGATAGCCAACTCCCGGCAGTACACCAAGTGCATCGATGACTTTGACTTTTTCATCCCAATGTCTCTCGAAAAAAAAGAAAGTACGTCTCCACTTTCTCGCACTCGTCAACGTATATACTCGAGGGGTGGTCGTCGCCGGTAATAGGACTCAGTCTCGCGTCCCCTCGAGACACTTTCTCGGAAGAGAGGCCTAGGACTCGCTGGCAGGATCTCTGCGGAGCCTCGGAAAGAGAGAGAGAGAGAAACAGCCCGCGAGCGCTGAATATATATATATATATGCTGGCGCTTTGTCGTGTGCTGTTGTCGCCTTGGTCTGCTCTATACCCGCGGCCCCAGACAAGGCGCCTTTATGCATGTTCGCCGGCTCCTTCTGGCCTTTGTCAGGCTCGCTCTCTGCTGGCCTGTGTTGAATGCATGTCGTTAACAGATATCCAGGTCGCTCGGTCATCAATTTCGCAGCGAACAGGATATTATGTGTGTTTCCTATACGGGCGATCAGCTTTTTTTATGTGTGAAGGTCCTGACGCCCGCGTTTCGATGATTTTTTTTGTTAATGCTCTTTTAATGCGCTCGCTCGATGACGTAAGTAGGCGAGGGTAGATGTGAGCGACAATGGAGCCAGCATCTGCAGTTCTGGAAATTTAGCTGCCTGACAGATTTAGTTGTATTAAATTATGTTTCTCACTCTCGTGAGACGACAGTTTTTGGTTAGCGCGCGATATATATTTAAGAACGTTTTAGCAAAGCATTGTGTAATTTTTGACGTACGAATTTTATTGCTTACCGACTTAAGAAATATTATACCAAAATTTACAATCTTGTTCTGCTAATCTGCAAAAATTTACAGGAAGAGTTAAGCTTGAATGAAACAAATATAAATTACAGTACTCATTGAAAGGATGCTAATAGAAGTATTTCCAAACCACCTCGATAACAATGAAATAGTTTCCTTGCTCAGAAAAAAAATCCCTTATAGCAAAGCGATCCATTGCCTTAAATTACCCGTTCACTCAAAGTAAAAAGCCCATTCGCAAAAGAGGAAACAATAAAATCCTCTTAACCAACTTACACAAAACACACATCGAGCGCGCTCAACTCTAAATCACGCGCGAGAGCAACAATAAGTATCTCTCGGCGCTTAGAAACCGAAAGCGCGGAAAGAAAAAAGCCATAGCGTCACCCCTTCTCTCCGCGCTCTATACTCGTGCCCTGGCGATTTCTCGCTCACGTTATACTCTCCTAAGCCCTTTGTTCCTTTGTTTCCTCCCACTACAGAGCGCGCCGCGAGTCTGTATACGCGAGCGCTCGCGCGTGTGCGCCGGCTCTCGTGCGCGCACGCCGAAAGTACTTACATCCGCGACGAGCGCGAAACGCTTGCCGATCGCGCTTTAATTATTGAGTCGCGAGGAGCTGGGCTACCGATCGGATCGAGGGGAAGGAGGAAAGGGAGATTCTTTCTGGAGTAGAGATGAGGAATCTTGTAAGTTTGGTTTTCTAGGAGATGCATGGGGCACGATTGAGTTATTAACGATGCTTTGTTGCAATTAAACGTTGCTTCATTCGATTTTTTAGTCTGGCGTAATAACAGTTTGTTAGTATATCATTACTGATTTTTAACTGGAAATTTTTATCTCTTTGATGAAAAGTTATGTTAATTATTTGTTATTAAGTTAGTAATATTAATTTTAGTTTCTATTTGCACATAAATAATAACTCTTTCTTTTGTTTTTTGTTGCAGGTAAGATGTAGTCGGCTGTTTATCTGAGTCAGTTCAGCATACATACGTTTGGTATCGTAAGTTGAAATGCAATGTAAAAATGTTAATTCCTCATAGGTAATTTAGTTAATATATACTAATTATTTTCCATTTAAAAATATTTTGATACTGCTGCTATACGATATAACGAAGATTCAAAAACATTTAAAAACTTTCAACTCTCCAAGCGTCGTTTCACCACTTTCATCCAACCAGCTCGAGCTCCCTATTTCGCGATCTTCAGTACCCAGCAAAGCATGCAAATGAAGAGACCGGTCGTCGGTCGCGCTCGCGGGGGCAGAGCGGCGGCAAGAAGCGAGCTAAATCAGCCGAGGAAAGCCGTGAGCTGCTGCTGCTGCTTCTATGCTCTGCTCGCCTGCCGCGATCGTGATCCTCTCGCGCGCTCTTTCTCTCGCCGAGAGAGAACCTCGAGGATCTTCCTCCTCTCTCCTTGTGTGCCGAGTCGTCTTCTTTCCCCCCTGCGAAGTCTGGAGATGTTGCTGTAGGTATATATATACTCTTGGATCGAGAGTGTGTACACTGTTTTGCCGAGGAATTCGTGATTTTTGCTGGCGAGAGGGCTATGTAGCTAATTAGAGGCAGACAAGTACTTTGTTTGTTATTTTTGCGCGAGGGTGTAAAAATGGGACGAGGTTTTTGGTGCTGCTTGCTGTGTAGCTTGTTGCTTGTGTGCTAATGGAGTTTAATTGCAGGACCGCTTGGTGTACTTTCTATGGGGAACGTGATGGCTTCGAATTGCGAAATTTAAGTTTTAATTGTAAAATTTATTCATTGGAAATGCTTTGTTTTATAATTTCTTATGTAATATAATATATATTTAATCGTTCTATAACAAATTGATATAGGATTATATGAGTACATTTACAGTATAGTTAGTAAAATATTTCAAATTCTAAACTTTTGTAGATTATCACATTAAATATTATCCAAGAAATTATACATCCATAAGCTTGTAAGTTAATTACATTTGCGTTTATAAAATACGAATGCAGTTTGAGCAGCCAACAAATTTTAATTTTTCTCGCCATTTATTAATTAGAGATTACAAAATTAGGTCATCTACTACGCTCATAAAGTCCTGGCAAAAGAGCACGTACTGTTATTTCAAACGTGAGGTACCAGCGGATTTTCTCATAAAACAAAGAAATAATTATTCTGATAATAATTGCATACAAAATGCCTTTTACAATGTTAATATTTAAATGAATTCTTGTATTAATTTATAACTGTACATTTGACTTTATTAGAATATAATAAGCGCACTTGTTGCTTAAAGCTAATTAGGAAAAAAATTATAAACAAAATCTTATTTATTTAAAAAAAACATTGCCAAGATTCAGTTTTTTGAAAAAATACTCCACAAAAATTTTCAAGGTTAAAAGCCGCTAGGAAAAATATGAAAAGTACAGGAACACGAAAAACGCCGTCTTTCCTCAGTATACACACATATACGTGAGTGTATAAGTCCCGCGAGAACCATCGGAGACGATTATTCCACTCTAATTTTTTCCCATAACCGTCCCGCTTACTTCCTGAAAAGAAACCTAGGCACACGAGTCCCCATATTCCCAAATCGTCTATTCCCTTTTCGAATCAGATTGCGTAACGAAGTCGCTGCTCCTACACGCACACGACATTAAGGGGGCCCCGTAAGTAGCCTGTAGCGTGAAACGTATTCGTCGCGTCGCGAGAGTGTGTGTATATGTATATATATCGCTGGGCCTCCGTTTGGGCCCCTTGGCTTCGCTCTCTCCCTCTCCCTCTCGCTGTCTCGCTATCCGGGAACTCTCTCCCCCACTTTCTTGCGCTCCCGCCTCCTCGAGGGCCGAAAGGGGCCTCACTCCCCCCTCTCTTTCTCTTTCAGCGAGCTCTCCTTTGGTTTCTTTTTTAGCCTTCTGGCGTCTCTCTCTCTCTCTCTCTCTCTCTCTCGCACGCTCTCTCGCTTGGATTTACATGTGTGCGCGTCGCTCTGTCTTGGTTCTTTGCCTGTTTCTTTTTTCAAAATTTTCGAGCGCGCTGGCTGGTTTATTTGCACTTTTTTTATCGGTGCAGGGTCAGGGTTATTTTTGGCCCATCTATTACGTTGTTGTTCTGTAATCTTTTTATGTTTACGTCTTTCTCGTTTTATGTTTTCAAAGATATAAGCAAAAGTTGTTTATATATAATTATTTATTCTACACTTACTATCTACAATGTTTTACTATTTTTTAAAATTATTTTTATATAAGTTTGTTAACAATCTTGTAAAGTATTATTTATCTTTTTTCAAATTTCGTATTGATTGTAAGCTATTATTGTGCAACCACTTCTTAAGTTTTTCTGCATTTCCTCAATAATCATCTTACTTCCTCGTCTCACTACACTTCGTTTCATCTTTGATATTTTTATTGTATTTCTTACTCCCTTTTTTCCTGTTTCCTTTTAACAGTAATTACTCTGTTTTGTATAACGGCATTTGTATTCTTTCTGTTTTACATCTGAATGGATTTAAATTTGTTTTAAATTTTATGTTTTAGATAAATAAAAAGAAAAAAATATTTTAATAACCTTCAGATCTTCATCATCATCTACCATTTTTTGGTCAACTAATTAACTTTTTTCGCACCCCTTGAACCTGCGTCCATCCATCTACAGAACCGATCCTCCCACTTACCTTCCTTCAATCTAGGAAATCATTTTTTACTTTTTTCATTCTCTTTTTTCTCGCCACCACTTCTTCTCTGCACCTATCTGATCTGCCGGTCACGTGATTTCTCGCTCTATTCTTTTATTCCTCTTCCTTCCTTCTTCTAAAGTCAAGAGCATAGTAATTATTTTTACATAATAGGACGAAGGATGTAGAAAGTAAAATCGCTTAAGCGGAATTTACAGCGACGCAGAAATAGAAAGACAAGCCGATTCTGAGCTCTCTCGAGGTCAAGCGCGCTCCAGAGGAGAAGGATGAGGAAGCGTAACCTTCTCTCTTTGAGGTATACCAATCAAAAACCAAAGTGAATCGCGTCATAAAATACCTTATAAGAGAGAAAAACATCGAGCAAGAGCGACTAGAAAAACAGGTTTTTATTGGCATCCCATTTTCGAAATTACAGATTTTCCTCGACGGAAAAAAACAGGCTAACGGTACTCCTCGCATAAGAAACAATACATTCTTATCGATATTTTATCATCGAGTAACGACAAATCCCAGCAAAGCGCACTCCTCGCCCCAGCCTCGCATTATCTCTTTTTGCAGCATCCATATTTCCTCGCGAGCTCATCTCAAGTCTCACTCTCTCTCGTCTCGTGTATACACACACAACACCTCCCGGCTTTCTTCCTCCATCGAGCTCTCGCGCTACCTTTCCTTTCTGCCTCCCCTCTACCTGGCGCGCGTTCTCCAGCCGCGCGACTGACCCGAGGAGACTCACCCACGCTTACTACTACTACGCGCGTAGTAAAGATGGCCGCCGGCGTGTGTACACTGTAGTATAATCCACACTTTCTGCCGCGCCGACTTGGAGAACACGGGACTGAGACAGAGAGAGGTTTTAAGCTACAGTTTCTGCAGCCTGCTCGGCCGGTTTATTTTCGTGTCCCTGATGCGGCTTCTCGGCTGCTTTCGGCGCGCTGGAGATTCGCGGCCGTATGCGGCTCTTTCGTAAATAACAACATAGCGGCGCGCCGATAGCTGGGTGGCTATACGGCTGGCCGATGCGCGGAATAATAATGACGGATTTTTTATGGCTGCTCGTCTCGGATTGTTAACAGGACGGCGTGGATTTTTTCGGGCAGTTTTATGGTTCGCTTGACCGGTTGTCGCTTACCGATTTACATTGATTTCTCATAATTGCGCTTGGCCTGTTTGGATGTGGGTCGCTTTTTTTTTATTGAATCTTTTTGGTATCTTCGATACCGATTAATCTGGGGAAATTGGGTGTGTAAAATTAGAAACTTATAATTATTATTTAATTATGGCGTTTTCATTTTGTTAGTAGTAAATTAATGACTGGTTTCGTTTTTAAGTCGTATTTTCAGATAAGTAGTAAAAGCTATATTGGGTACGGCTTATCAATAAATTAATAATAGCATATCGAAGTTCCCAGTTAATCCACTTGTTTTAGAGATAATCGAATTTAAATTAGGATTTGGAAGATGATAGACTTGTATGGTGTGTTTTTAATTTAAAAATGTCTTTGAATTCATTATAATATCTGTGACTTGAAAACCGGCTCACGTGTGACAGCCTCTTGATTGTCGCAACTAGAGTAGTCAATTCAAAACTATATTTGATTAATTTATGCATAACGGGTTCAAAATACCAAAGTATTTTATTTTTAATTCCCGATCATTAGATGATAAAATATTTGGTGATAATTGATCTCACGGCTTGAAGCAGCGTGCATTCAACCTTTGTGGTCTGAAACTGCACAAGATTCAGACGTTAAGCTAAATTATAAGCAATGACGATTTTTTTCAAATCCAGTTCAAGTACAGTTGTTGCGCGGAGATTAATTCAAGCTTAAAAAATGTAATGAAAGATCGCCCGCAGCTAATAACGCCTTAAGAAATCATCTGATTTGATGAGCTACCATTAGATGCGGCGCATTACTTCGTTGGTGGCATCTGCTTAGAGCATTTTCAATTCATCAGTGCTCGGAGCGGCGCTTAAAAATGTATCGGCTCATTTTTCCCATATAGCTTAGCATATACCGAACTCAAGCTAAAATTATCCTGCAGGCTCAAATAAAATATTCAAAAAGTCTATTCACTAAAAACATACTTGTGCATCAAAGTATAATTCTTCAACTCATAACAGCACGATATTATTATTCATCTTTAACTTACTGCAACAGCCTCATTTCCATAATCCGTCAAACTCCCCCTCTCACATTAATTAATCTCTCGCTTATCCAAAGAAACAAATTACCGGCCGCGCAAACAGCGCTTAAAATGTAAAATCGCTCATCCGATCGGCCGGCGAACTCCGAAACCCTACACCCTTCCAAAAGGACAGCCCTCGCGCGCTCCAACGCAGATGCTCCATATTTCGAGTGCGCATAAGCCCAGTCAAGTGTGTTCCCATGCCTGTGGCTTCTCCGGTGCTCTGCACAAGCCCCCATATATATACACACGCGCGGGGCATCGCGCTCACGCACACAGCCAACCTATATAGTATACACACTCTCTCCATGCCTCCAAGAGGAGAGAGAGACACTTCCTATAGCTCCGAGTTTTCCTCTCGGAGCTCTGCGCAGCATCAACAGAGCCTCTCTCTCTTGCTCTCCGCCATGAGGGCGCTGGAGGCCCTCAGAGGAGAGTATAGAGCCCGCGTGCAGGAGAAAGAGACGGGGCTATAGCGCGCGAGCAGCTTGCACACCTGGCCGCGGCGGTAAGCGGCGTCGCTGTCGTCGACTCGGCGCCGCCTGGGCCCTAGCGGCGCGGCATTGTTGCACTGACGCCCGCGTCAGAAAGTACCCTTCACCGGAGAGAGAGAGAGAGAGAGCGCGCCGCATATATAGTACGCACGCACCTTGCATCTGTCTGGAGCGCGCGAGTGCTTTAACCATATCCTTTTTTTTTATACCGCTCGTTTCGTTTTTCAAAACAATCATCAAGTGCCGGAGTGCCGGTTTTAGTTTATAAACTCGAAGAACAAACACGCAGTGTCTAACTATATCAGCCGGAGTGTGAAAGCGTTGAAAATCGCGCGACAATGCGGATGAGCGCGGGTGAAGGAGCAGCGGCTGCTGGGCTAGCGACTGTTGTTATCATCGACTTTTTGTGTGAAGTGCATCAGTAAGAATCGTTGCGAAATCTCGCTAAGGATACAGCCGATCCTTGGACTACTCCGAGCCAGACCAGCGCCGAATCGGCACCATGAAGCAAGAGAGACCGAGGAGACAGGCGCTTTTCCAGATAGCCAAGGTTACTAAACGCTTTTTTCCCCCTATCTCGCTCTTTGAACTATACATGCTGCTTTTTTTCTCTCTCGTATACCGTACAGTTAACTATTCTTCTCGCGCGCGCGCGAGCTCGAGTTAGCTATGCTTGCTTTCGGCCTTTCGAGCCTCTTTCGAAAGTAGGTGGTTTCCTGCGCGCGCTCTCGCCCGCCCGAGTCTGGGAGAGAAGCTGCCTCAGAAGTTTGATGATGTTGAATGGATTTGCATTCGCAATTGTTGATTTGGGATCTGGTGGCTTGCTCGTTTTGGTTGATTTGAGTGGTGCGGGGTTGGTTTTTTTGCTATTGGAGCGAATGATGAGAGTTTAAAGCTTGCTGTTTGGGTACAGAGATTTTTAATAGAGTACAAAACAGTGAGGATGATGTATGGTAGTTTTTCATTCATTATTATCATCTCTGCTCTTTTGATCTGCTTCGCTTTGAATGTAAATAATAATTCTTTCTCTACTGATAATAAATAGTATAGTTAAGTAGCAGCAGTAGTTTTTCTTTTTTAAATCCAAACGTGTTTGGAATACAAACGATTCAGTACACAGAAGCTATATAGCCGCAGGAGGAGTCAGCTCGACCAGAATCGAGTATGGAAAACTCGGCGTAAACTAGTTTCTGCCGGGTTTTGCCTATTATAAACCGAGAGGAAAAAGTTTCTATCTAGAGTATATGAGCGTGCATTATACACTTTTCTGAATTTCATAACAGCGACATTCCTCTGTTCTATGGGCCACAAAAGCGCGCGTGCCTTTTTAATATTCACCTTTCTCTTCTACATTCAACTCAACCAAAAAAGCCTCTTCCAAGCTATTACCAAGCCAAAAAACGAGATTGATTTGCCAAAATGGTACACAAGCCAGCGTCAATATCAACAATATTACTCACTCCGCTCCCAATGCTCGTCTTTTTTTCGTGAGCGGCGCTCAGGGAGAGAGGCAAGGCGCACTCAAATGAGTACTCTCGGAGAGTTTAATGTCGACGACCGGGTGAACCTGTCCGAGATAGCGGGCCACTTTCTGGCCGCGCGTATATATACACATATATACACACACTTTCCATCGCGCGATGAGCGCTTCTTTCCACGCGCGGCGGGTTTCAGATCGTGCTACTCTTCCGCCGAGGGGCCGGTTTTTTGTTTTTTTTTCGAGGCTGCTCCCGTTTTCACTGAAAATTCGAAATTGCCGATGTAACTCGTTTGGCGACGAGCGGTGCTCTGATAGTGGACTGGTAGCGCGTGGAGGCGGTAACGCATTGAATTTCTAATGTGTTAAGGTGGTTGCTTGACTAATGTGGTAATGATTGTTGGTTTAAATAATGATGTTATGTAAAGCTATGTATGGTTTGGGTTAATTTAGCTGCATCTGCTTATGTAAGTTGCTTCTGGGGGACTTTTAAAAGGTGCACCATATGGTGATGTCGTGCGCTTGGGCATCATTTTGAAAGTGTGGTTATTAAATAATATGTAAACACTGCGGAAATATGATAATGTTTTGAAGAAAAGGTGTTATTAAAAATTTAATGTTTAAAACAACTATTTTCTTAGCCAGTTATATAACGAATCTTGTAAGACGCTGACTTGATAAATTTGGTACCTATCTCACGAGACGTTTCTTGATATGCTTGATATATGAATCTTCTTACATATATATACGTACGCGTTATCTCGAGAGTTTTTAGCAGATTTATCTCAGCTTTCTCACCGCTTGAAATCTGAAGTTCCGTTGTAAATTTAATAATCTTTTCTGCTCTGTAAACATAAATCACAATGCAAATTTGTCAACTTAATTTAATCCTTATTTTTTACTTTCAATATCAATCATAATTAAATCTATTCACATTACACCCAAAACAATTAAAGCCCCAATAAATTATCCTGCCCGCAAGCATAAAAAGCCCATTAAAAATCATTTAACCAGAATACCCTGTCGTTCAAATCGCACACGACTAACCCATATCCAGAAACAAAGCGCGCAATTAATACCCGCTCTCTTACACATACAGCTACAAGCATACGCATCTAATTCCTCGGGAATCAAAGAAAGTCATAACTGTTCCCGTCGGCGCTCTGGGTTCGCTGAAAATTGCCCCGCTCGAGATCCTCCGTCCCGTTAAAATTTCGTTAATTACCGGCCTCGCTCGCGCGGCTACGAAATTTTCGCCGTGGGAGATCACAACGCGCGCAGAAAAGCACCGGCAATTTTTATCGCGAAAATTGACGTGCGCGCCGAGGCTTATGGGAACTCGAGGCGCGGTCGCGTTATCTTCTCTTACTGCGTATACTCCGGCTCTCGACGTAAATGATACGCGCTGACTGTTGCAGTATAAGGGAGGAGGCCGACCTTCGCTGATAAGTTGATGAAGGTTTTGCTTTGGCTTCATGGGAATTGTTATGACGAGGCTGGAAGGTTATTTTTTTATTGTGATTGGGGAGAGGATTGCGGAGTTGATGGAGATTTGTGGACTTTATATTGTGAATTCTTGCGCTGTGTTAATCGTAATTGCGGCTTGTGTAATTCTACGCATTATGCATGGGCTGAAGGTTGGGAGGTACGAAAATTCAGTGTGGTTGTATCGCAACGATGGAGGGAAATGAGGTTTTCTTGAGGATTTCATGAAACTCTGCGTACGCTTTTTGAGTGGGAATTTAGAATTTAATGATTTGAAAATTGTGCGTGGTAAATTATAAGTATTCTTAATGGAATCTAATTTGTTTTGAAAAAAAAAACTTTCAGATTGTGTACGTTTAAAACATAACGTTAAATAAATAAAATAATACAATTGTTAGCTATTTTTATAATCTTTACATCGATGTAACAAGTTACTTCAGTTAAAATTACAGTTATAGTAAATAATGGCTGAGCACGCAGCGCGTGCATAATACTTCATATCGATTTAGAGTTTCTCTTTTATTGTCTTCATTTTCCTCATGCATAATGACGGAATTGCAAAATACTTTTATTACAGTTATACTATTTCATAAGAAAACGGTCGCAAAATCTTGTTTATACGCATATAACTTAGGAGAGCATCTTTAATTAAAAAAAAACTTAATGAAATATTTAATTCAGTAGCTTTGTAGGTAATTTACTCTTATTTTATCTTAAATAGATTAAACGAATTTTAATTTGTGTAATACAGCAAATGTGTTAAAGACGAGGCTATAATTAAATCCATTTAAAAATTATTTAACTTATATTCTATTACGTTTTCATTAGCATGAATAAGTAACAGAGCATTTTCACAATAAACAATGCACTATATAAACAAAGTGAACCGAGAAAATAATGAAATGGCTATAAAAGGATTTCCCTAGAAATTATAACTAGCTCGATTAAAGCGTACACACAAAATTACTCCATCAGCGAGCTGAACCATCTGATTCCGTCGATTTTCCAATCGTCAATGAAAAATCCATATCCAACGCCAAAAGCAAACAACGCCAAATCGTCATATTTCATCAGAGCTGCCTCAGCTCATTTGCTTAGGCTGCACAAACGCTCGCCGGCATCATAAACTTACGAGTGTGCGTACGTAGGCGAGTCCGCTTCCGGATCGCAAAGTGGGCGTCGCTCGGCTCTCTCCTCGCTAGCGCATATACATATACATCCGCGCTCGAGCGCCCATAATCGTGCATAATATAAAAAGCAAGCTTGCCTCGATACACTTTTAATTGCTCGTGGGGCGTGCGAACTAATTAGCGATAAAAGAGCCTGGGGAAGCCCTCGAACCTATATATCGCCTCCGCGCATGTATGCACGCGCGAGCCTAACGGTAGCAGGCTCGTGCGTTATGCGCCGCGAAGCCGCACCAGTGTATCTTGTCGCTGCTGACCGTATTATTATTATTAAAACTTGAACGTGTGTATGTGTGTGTGTGTCTTGGGTGGATGTGTGAGCGAGAGGGGGTCATTGTATGCAATTTTTATTGGCTTGTTTGAACGCTAAGCAAATTCACGCGCCAGGCTCGTTTATACCGAGATCATAACTGGAGTAACTGTTTTTTGTCTTTGTGCTTTTATCGGTAGTTGAGGAAAATTAATTTCAGGATGTATTTACCTTTTATCAAAAGTAAGATAGTGCACTGATTTAACCCGCCTATTCAAAACAAATAACTATATCTTTTTGTCCAAACCTAATACAGCATTGAAATTTCACAAGACGAAAACAATGAAAATACTTTTAAGCAACCGCTTAAATATTAAACATCCAGATGTTTCAGCGTCTAGAATATTATACATTGCATAGGGATTAACATTTTTATCCGATGCGTAAGAGAGAAGCCAGCGGCTCGGCTGCAATCCGTTCATCTCGCGGTATGGAGCTAGCGCTCGCGGCTAACGGGCGAATCGCGCTCTTCCCACTCGTTAAAATCACCGTGGCAGGCTCTCTCGCCGTTCGACGACGATATTGCATTCGCATCGCTCTTACTCTTTCAGCATGCCGCAGCTACTGTCGGTTACGCAGACGTGGCTGCAGACTTGCTGATCGTCACGTAGTCGTTCCTTTTTTACCACGCGTCTAAGGCGACTCGATTTCTTTCAGGCTTTCCTATCCTGTGGCTGGGGGATTTTTAGGTTTTCAGCTCTGTAAACACAAAAATAGGTGATTTACTTTACTGCATATCGCATGGGAATGCATAGGTAATTACTCTAATTAAACAGAGCTTCGCCGTTCGAGGAAGTCATTAATAGGCTCGTAATTATTTAAAATATCCGCCAAGTTTAGTCATTTTCCTAATTAAAATAAAGAAAAAAACCTAATAACGCCCGAGAATCCACGATGTTCCCTCGGTTGACAGTATAACGACGCACCCAATAATTGCGCTCTCTCCTATCTCTCCGCTTTTTTCACTGCCTCCCACACTCGAAACTCTCCATAGCCGCGCAGAAAAGAATCCGTGTTTCTGGGGATCTGAATTCACAGAGAGCAGCAGCGCTCCGAATACCTAGTTATGGCAGCGTGACGGACGGACAGGATGATGCACTACCGGGGGGAGAGATTTTCTCAGCTCGCGGCTCGCTTTTTGCGCAATTCCAGAGGAATTTGCTTCACTGCGACTGGAGCGCTTGGGTTGCGCGAGCTTAAAGGGCCGCGTCTTTTCGCGCGCGAGGAGGAATTATCGATGCTACTTTTTTGCGCTTGCCTTATGTTTGCTCTGATGCTATTCTTCATTAAGCCGGGTTTCAACCTTGTAAGGATAGCGCTGGCTGTCGCGTATACGGCTTTGACTTTCCCTCGTCGCTTTTTATAGTGCTTGTAAATTCAAGCCGATCGATCCTGCAATTTGTTGTGGACGGTTATTGTTTTTTATTGTGTATTATTATTTTTTATTGCTTGTAGTTGTGAGATAGAAATGGTCAACGGGATGAGAGCGCATAAAAAGCGTTCTACTTATAAGGTATCGCTGAAGAGCTGGAAATTAATAGGATGCATTTAGAACGGATGAATTATTATTTCACTTTTCTTCTAAGAAACTGTCGATTTTAGCATCGAGACCTTTAAGTTTTAGCAGTAAAATAACTTTCGATTTAATCCTTTTCTCGAATTAAGGAAGTTCTAAAATTAATATATGTAACAACAGGTTTTAGCTAGTTTTATCCTAAAATATGTAAATCATTTAACGACTATTAATATTCAACTGTAAATTTTTTAATTTGTTTGTTATTATTCAATGATCGTTACTTTTACGCAGACCAAAAAAGCTACTATCTAGAAGTGATTCAACTTTACTAATAAGAGTCAAATACTAAACAAGTTAAACAGGTTTCATTGAGTTTCGCTTCCTTATGCAACTGGCCGTAAATAAATGTTGTCGTCCTGTCTCAAAAAAAGACGAAACTTGATTAGGCTCAAATAGAATACATGTTCAAATGTACTATCATCAATTAAATCTGATTTCCTTGTAATTTTTACTGCTCCCTTTTTGTTCGATCTCGACAACCTTATAATTTTCTCATTAATGAAAAATTAAAAACCTGATCCAACATTTGTCATAACAACAGAAAGCAAAAGCAAAACCAGTTCATGAATACATTTATATTTAAATCCAGACAACTAGATTGTAACAAGAAGCGTCAAAAATAATTAATAACAAACCAACCTAGCCACCGTATAATCACAATTTAAACAAGCGGCCTAAAACCTTAGAACCTAAATTACACAACGCTAATCCACTCCTTTCTCCAAAACGCCGCACGAATATGCAAATGGAGAAAGGAAAGGTGCGCACGCGATGAATCAAGGAGAGCAGCGTGACAGACTGCGTGCGTATACGTCCATACAACCGCGGAGCTCATCGCGGCTATGCACGCACATTCGAAGCCGGTTTGACGCGTAAACAACCTGACGTCCCTGCTGCACTTGCCGCAGTGGGCTGCTGCCGTTCGTCTATGAACCCTCCTTCACCTGTCGGCTCCCACGAGCAGCGTCCTGCTCTATTCATCGCTGCTCCCTTCCCCTACACCCAAATCACCGCGAGGCCTCATTGTTGCGTTTGAATCGGGGCTCTTTTCTTTTTACGGCTTGCGAGGGGGATATGGATATGGGGTTTCTGTATGATTTGTAAGCGAGACCTGCTGCGTGTGTGTAGATCTTTAAATTTGGTGATTTTTCAATCCTTCGTTTGGGGGTTTCCCAGGGAAAATTGGGGAGATTTTTTTTATGTGGCTGTGATTTCATAAGACGTCGAGATCGTTTAACTTTCTAACGCGAGTCGTGCGTGAATGCATCACGATTCCGGCGTTTTTTTAATATGAGAAAAGCTTGGCTCTCCGTTAAGATCTCTCGGTTTGGCTTTGTTGGTTTTACTGCTGTTCGCAGCTGCGCACAAATGCTCATAAACGTAATGCTATGCATATTTTTCTCGAGTATTAAGCTGGAAGAAATGTTAACGAATAATTTGGATGCATAATAGTGCATCCGAAAGTGAGCCTCAGGAAAAAGGGAAAAACTATGGTAATAATGGAAAGGGCACTTCTTAAATTTCCAACTTCCTTCTTTCTTCGTCCCCTCCTTTAAACACATTCAGATTATTTAGAAACGATAAAAAATTTGCAATTATAATAAGAAAACACGTAACCCAAGAAATTTCTCCCCTCGCCCAAATAAATCACCAAAAAAGCACACCACCAAGCACAGCACCACACCCCGCACTCACCACATCCAGTATCAAAATGCGCGCTCGCCCGTACAGAAATTATCCCATCTCTCCCACAAACACAGTTATTAGCCGTAATGCAGTTACAAGCCTACATCACACGACGCCGATCCCCACTTTCGGCGCGCTCAGCAGCATCGAGTGCACCTGCAGCTCGCGTGTACCGCGCCTAACGATCTCCCCGTCCCTCACCCAGCTTTACTCTACCTTTCCGGTCCAGTGCGCAGTCGGCGCGCGCTCCCGTTGAGGATTTTTAAAAAAAATTATTCCTTGGCACGTATCGGTCGGAAAATTGGATTTCAGCAGCGGCTGAAATGGAGTGCAAAGAGCCGGCGCGCGCGGAAATTGCGATTTACTTTCCCCCGCATAATGCGCACAGGATATGTCCGCGCGCTTATATAGTTACGCGGCGGTGACCGGCTTTGGCTCCTGGCTTTTATGCGTAGGCAGCCGCGCGGATATATGTAATATAATACAGCGATAATTGCGAGGCCCGGGGGGCGCGCGGGCTAATTGATAGTTATTACTTGATTTTTATGGACGGCGGGTACTTTGTAGACGCGAGTTATTCGATACTTGCGCAACGAGATGCTTTTTCTTCTACTTTCTTTTATAGGCTACAAGGTGTCTATTACGGAAAGACAATTTCAGGTATGTGCAAAAGCGCGGGCTGTGTTATTTCGATAGAAAATTTTTGCCGATCTTAATGCCTGTTGTGTGCCGAGCAAATCGCTTAATTAGACGTCTGATTGTTCATTACAGCGCATTGAGCCAGAAATCGACGTTGTATTTAGTAAGGTTCGCTGTGTTATTAATGAAACGTAAAAATCAGTGGAAACCCAATACCATCCAGCTATAGCATTTTTATGGATACCATAATGAAGAGTCAGATCGTGCTCAAATACCGATCCAATATTCTCCGTAACCCAGTGCATCAGATTTTTTCACGCAGCCAAGTATAGATTACCCAAGCCTATATCGAACCTCGCAAAAAGTCCAAAATTCCTGCTCCACATATCAGCATAGCGAGCCACATCTTCCAGGCCAGTAGCCAAGCGCTCGCGCGCACCTGCGCTCTTCAACACAAGAACGCGAACATTCCGCAATACTCTCCATTACCTCCCCCCTCTACAGTCGTCTATGCACCGACACCTCCAGGGCCCCCCTCGGGCTCTCATTCTTTTTTCCTGCATATTATACACTGTCGTCGGCGTCCGCCATTCCATTCTGGATTGCGCGCGGAGGCCGGTTCCAGACCGGCGAGCGGCGGCCTTCCAACTTCCGGTGCGCCGAGTGCAGTGCGTATGTGTGCATATGGAAAAAAGGGAGGAATTGTAAAAGGAAGGAGTAAAAGTTGCATGTACCGTAGGCTCGCAGAGGATGTGTTATGCTCGCTCGTAGTGATTGAGACGTTGAGGCTGCTGCAGCAGTGTTGGTGCTGCCTAATGGGAGCTGCTTTGGTTTCCTTTCGCGGAAAAATATTGACGAGCGGCCTGACTGCATATAGTTTGTTCAGATTTTTGCAATAGATGCTTCTGAAATAGGGTTGCCAGGTGTCGCTTTAGTAGCTAGGTTTATGAGGTTTTTTTCAGAGCTTTTTTCAGCGCTTGGTGCTGCTTCAACGCCTCCTGTAATTTTCTGCATTTAACGCGGTTCTGCGGGATTTTGAAATCCTTTTAAAAGACTTTCTTGGAATTCAGCTGTTTATTTTTACAATGTAAATAGTGGTATTTATCGTACGTTTGAAATATTATATATATACATTACGTTTTATGGTTAAAATTGGAATCATAAAAATATGCGCACAATAACTTTTACCGCAATTTACTCCTGCCTGGGTGTGAAGGTCATAAAACCTATGAATACTTTACTCTTTGGATTGCTGTGGTTTCGCGCGGATTAAATTCCGATGAGATTCGATCTTTCCTGACTTTCTATTTGATTGATCGAAACTATTGCCTCTCACCATGTTTTACGTTTATGAAATTCATACTATACAGCGCGAATTTACTTAGCTGTTTATGTTTTCTTATTGAAAGTATGATTTTTCTTAGAATTTATTCAGGTTATATTATAATACATACAATAAAATTTCATTTATTTGTTATATTTATTTGTTATTATAGCAATTAATATTAAATAAAATTTCTATTGTTTTATTACAGGTTCTTTGGCATCTTGACATATTTCGCCGGAGTTTCCGAGAACTTTCCGGCCATGCCTGCATGCGCGAGTCCTGTATTTTCTGTGCCCTCAAGGTGAGTTTCACTTATCAAGTTTTACTAAAAGTTTCCAGTAAAAGCAGACTCGTATTTCACTTCAGAATCGATTACTGCACCGATACAAGCTAATAATATCTACCGATCTACGTGTTACGTAGTAACCGGACGACTCTGCTTTTACCGAGGATATTGCATTCCAATAATTTATTAATTATCCAAGTCATTAGACTCATCAGAGAAGTAACTATATCCACCTAGCTTATGAGATTTACAAAGCGATGGAATCCTCTAACAACCACGCATATATCAAAGTTAATTTCCCTGACTCCAGCATCATCACGCGGTTTCGTGAAAATAATCTTCCTCCATTATTGTTTTTCCATTAGAATCCTGAAAAGCGACCTTTCGCAAGCAAAAATCACTGGTCGCGCGTAAAAATTGCGCGTCAGCGCCTCGTTGGAAATTACTCTAACAAATATATACGAACACACCAGCCGGTGATTATAGAATACCCTGCGAGAGTCCACTGCATTTCTCCATTTTATGCCACATGTGGCGAGCGAGAAAAAAAAGCCATACGTACAAGAATTCATAGCGCGCGACGAGATAACATCATCAAAAGTCAATAAAATAATTTTCTCGATACGCCGAGGAGCTTCGACGAGGGAGAAAATCTCACGGAGCATGGGAGAGAGACGCAAAACAAGCCGCGTCTCCCGCGAGTAATAATAATAAGATGGGCCTCGCGAGATGCGCGCGCTTGTTGTTTGCCCCTTCTACACTTGAAAATTATGAATCTTGACATCCACCTTTAAATTCTAAATTATGTAATAATAACAACAAACCTTAATATTCACAAAGATTTGCAATAACAATCACAATCTATGAAATCCCCCGCTGACAAGAAAGTTTGTTTACGTGAACCACACGAGACAGTAGCGTAAAAGGGTCTCCCGCGTCGTATACGTACATAAAACCGCGGAGGACGCTGCGCGGTAACGGGCCCCTGGACCGCGAAGAGCGCGCCTTTCTCTCTCTCTCTCTCTCTTGGTCCCTTCTCCGCGCGCGGTGGTTTCGCGGCGCCGCGATTGGTCAGATCTCCGAAGGTTTCCGCGCCGCTTCCTCGTCGGCGATTGGCTCCCGCGCGCTACATAATGCATACCTATACAGAGCCCAGCGAGAAGGGGCAGATATAGTGTGTGTGGTCGGCGAGAGTCCATGTTGCTGCCACCGCTGCTGTCTTTTTTTTTTATCCAGCGAAGGACCATCTTATATGCGCAGCGAGCACGGGGCTATTAACCCTTTTCCATCGGGGGTTGCTGTATAGAGATTGCCTCGCGTCGATCCTTTTTTGCTTCGGGAAATTTTCTCGGTGGAGGCGATGTAAATGCTGGCTGGTTCAATCATTAGCGGCTTAATGTTCGCTCGACTGTTTCTGCGAGGCTTTTTTCTATGCTTTCTTTTTTGTGGGCGTTGTTTAACATTATTACGGGATAGCGCGATGAGCTTTGATGCGAGTGGCTGGCTTTGGTATGAAGATATTTTAATTGAATTATTCGAATGTGTGGTAGAAAGAAATTTAATGAGGATTAAGAGATTCGTCAAGTTTTTATTGGTTATAATGTTAATAAGTTCGATTTAGCATTAATAACGTACAATGTATAAATTTGATGAATAAAAGATACGAGTAATACAGTTTTATATGAACCTCAAAACAATAATCATCGACCTCATTTCGTGTTGAATTATTCAAACATTTCTAAAAAAAAAAAGAATTCCTTTCATTAAATACAACGAGACTCGATCAAATTTTTTATTTACGTTTTTTGCCATTACCGCTAAACGACCGCAAGTTCAAAAACCTCGCCGACCTAACCTAAGCCAAGCGCCTCCGTCACAGCGCCTCATAACACACAAATGACATAACATCGCAAAGCATCTGCAAAATTTATGCGCGAGCGAAAAGCTCCCATTTAACGCTCATTGAAACAATATAGCGCGCGATTCCCCTCGCTCTTACTTACAAATCTCACCCACAGAGCGCGCATAAGAGCCCCACTAAGCGCGTAGCATGAAAAGTAGGCTCCCGCATACGTGAGCGCTCTGGCTTTCGGATTTCCTCTCTCGCGGTTTTTTCACACGCGGTTAATTAGCGATCCTCCCCGCTTGCTCGCTCGCGTAATTGCGACGCTCTATGTGGGAATATTCCTCCGGCTAGACGCCGGGGCGAAATGTACGTATACATAATCGCCGATGCGGGAAAATACGGCGCGGCCGCTTCCGGAGGCTATCGTCGCCCTGGCGAAAAATTATGACGAGCCGGGTTAGGGTAGCAGGACAATGAGGAGTACAGTTTGACTAATCGCGAGGAAGCCTGCGCCCGTTAACGCGACGAGGTCCTAATTTTGTTATGAATAAAAGATATAGGCTAAAGGTGTGGGTGCTCGTAGTTATTGTTTTGGTAATGGGATAATTATCGGGGTTTACATGAAGAAGAGATGTTGCTTGAGAGACTTTGCTTTTATGAATGGGAACACTAAGCACGTCTATTTGGAAAGAACTCTTTAGTCTGTCGATAATTTTTCAGTATTTTTTTTTACGGCTGATACTTTTTTATTAAAATGCAAATAATTAAATCCTAAAAGTCATTTACAAGAAAAACAAGCGTAAGAAAAGTAACCCGCAAATATATCGGAAGAGCAAATAAAATGCGTCAACGCAACTCAAATCTCGCGCCCAGCGGAAGCGAGCGTTAAAAAACCGTAAAAGCAGCCGAATATCCATTTACGCACGCTGCGGTCATTCATAAAAGAAGTTAAATAACACTTAAAAGTCGAAAGAGAGTTACGACAGCTTTCGGCCAGGATCCAAAAGCCGCCTTATGACGCGAAGCGAGCGGCCAGTTTCACTTGAGTTCTCCGGAATATCATATATGCATCGAAACCGAAGGAGTCCATCCGGCCCGTGGATTCCCTGTATTCCTTTAGTCATCCGCCGGCGCGATTGCCGGATAAAAACTCTCGAAATGGAAATCCCGCGTCGTTTGATGCTGTGTTTTATCGGCCGGATGAATGGTTTTAACGCCACCCAGGTTGGCTTTCTTCTTTGCCGAGTTTTCCGTAAAAGCAAAGTTCCCTGATTTAAATTCATGCGGCTGTGTTGTTCAAATTTCATATTGATAAGTTTGTAAGAAGGAAAAAAATTTTGTTTTTAAATATCTGCCGTCTGTACGCGAAAAAGTAGTTATTACGATCAACTCTGACAGTAATATTTTTTATCGTAATATAATTACAAGCAAACACGATACGAAATACGAACGAAAGTCGACGCCGGCACACAAAAGCATCAATTTTTCACAAAACGCAAATTCCCCAGCGGCATTCGAAGAAAACCGGTCAAACCACAATTTCCACGAAACCCAGCGCGTAATATAACATTTCGTCCCCGCAGCCTTCGCCGCGAGACGCTGAAATCGCGATTTAAAGGGTTCGCTGATGACGCTCGTCCCTCTCTCTCTCTCTCTCTCGCTCCTTACTCTTCCTCCTCGCCTGCAGTCGTCGTCCTCGAGATCGCGAGGCGCTCGAGCGTCTTCCTTTCATGCGCTGCTTTCATGCTCACCTGAGAGATCCAGTCGCTCGGATGAGAACCGCTTTTGAGAAAAGCGCTATAGGAAGTGCCGAGAGCTGCAGCAGCAGCAGCAGAAAGTTCGTGATATCGCCGCGAGCTGGTGCAGGGAGCGCTCTTACCGGTTACGGATTTGCTTTTTCGAGACTCGTTCTTTTTTGCAGGGCCGCTCGTGAGCCGATTACGCCTGATTGAAAGCACGCAATTGAAAGTAAAGAGGGATTTATCGGGCGGCTTGGATTGTTGGGAGAGCTGCTGAGTTATTGGCTTAGGTGGTGCCGGTAAATCGGCACTTTAGAGCGGACGGGACGAGATGTGGGACAAAACGGTTTTCCGACTGAAGCTAGTAAACGATTGACTAGATACATATATTAGGGAATCGTTTGTCAGTCGTTGGAAATGCGATACAAGTCAAGCTTTTTCTGCCGCGGAATATTTTATTCATTTCAAAAATTAATCTATACTAAAATTTTCAAAATATTTCGTATTCATATATCTCCGTGAAAAATTGTATGTATATACAATCCATAGCCTAATCCTCCGTCAAAATACAGACCCATGGGTCTCAAACCCCAAAGAGCCGCAAGGACTTCAAAAAAAAGGAAGCTAGCGAAAAATCGGCCTCAAAACAGAACACCGTCGCGTCGCGACGTTCTCAATTTTCCCGAAAACCAAGACACTTGTCGAAGCCCCCTGCGTCGAGATTTTCGTCCTCGGCTTTCCAGCTCAGCGAGATGAGCACGAGAGTGGCAGGTCATCGAAGGGGGGCCAGGTTCACGCTGAGCGCGGCATCGTATAGAGCCAGGCTCGGATAATTGGAGGGACTCGACTAGCGCGTCTAGGGGGCGGGAGTTTATGATGGGGCCCCGGCTTAGGATACCTGTTTCCTTGAAGAAATTAGGGAGGGAGTGAAGTAGAGGGAGAGGTGACGGAGGGGAAGCTGGAGAATGGAAAATTAAGGAGAGAGAAAGAGAGGTTTTTTGTTGGGGAGAAGAAGAGGCTAGACGAAGAAGTGGCGGGATCGGTTGAGGGCAATGAAAAGCGTGCTGCTATTTTCTTTAATGCAAGAGGTAATTAGTAGTGCCTCTCAGGTTTACTCGATGTTAAGCTTGATTTTTTTTATTCGATGGTACTAAATAAGGATAATTTTACAAGAACTTTTGATAATTTTAAATATAATGATAGTTTAAGCTTCATTCATATACCGACATTTTTTTTACTCACTTACTGCTCGGTATTAAAAGAATGATTGATAGCTATTGTTTCTTACCAGATGATTGTATGATTAAATTTGTTTATTCTTATCTTTAATATTTTTTCTGATTTTATTTGTAATTTTCTATTTTAAAATGTATCTTGATTTCAAATGGATTTTTTTTTATAATTTTCGTAAAATTTCGGTTGTACATTCAAATAGAATGGTTTCATCTCAAAACTTTTCTATTCAAAAGTATAGAAAAATATTACTTCAAGCGCCTAAAGAAATAAAAAAATATTATATATTAAAAATAAATAAAAGTCACCGCTGCAACAATAATAAGAGAAGTTTAGCTGACTCGACACTATCCCTGCTGTTGTGTCCAAGTAAAAATCGTCGGTGTTAGAAAACGAGAGATGGAGAGAGAGAGAGAGAGAGAGAGAGAGAGAGAGAGAGAGAGAGAGAGAGAGAGAGAGAGAGAAAGAGAGGGAAAAGAGAGGAGAAAAAGAGAGAGAAAGAGAAAAACAGGTTTGGGCTTATAGCGCGTCTAGCGCGCGGCGACTGCCCGGAGGGTCCTTAGACCGCCAAGCGCACCGAAGAGAGAGAGAGGAGCTTGGCTAGGCAGTATAATATACTGTAGTCCCATACACACTCATACAATATATTCCCTTTTCCAAGTCGGAAAACGTGCCGCCAAGCAGCGAGATGCACGTAGAATACGTTTGTATCGCACGTGTCCATCGCCAGTACGTATATATATGTATACACCCGCTCCTTCTCCTTTTTTCCTTTTTCACGCTTTTGTTCTGCGCGAGCACCAAACGAAAAAGCGATGCCGCGGGTGCAGTTCCTGCAACTCGACGAGCGGCGCACTTTTGTGTGAAAATCTTGGTCGGCGAACGTGCATGACGAAAAGGAGAGAGAGATTTTTCAATGCCTCGTTCTCTTAATTTTCCTCTGTTTACTGGAATGGTTAAGGCTTTTTTACACGGTGGTTTACAGGCTTGCGGTAAAATTTTGTGGGCTATGTTTTGAATGATGTTTTCAGTGATCCAAAATCAATTAGGATCTGTTTTTGAATACTTTGATTTAACGAAATTATACAAAAAAAAAGTTATAAATATTTCATTTTGATAGAAACACATATGGTTAGCAAGCAAGAAACAATAGCCAAGAACCATTTCCATGTGTTCGAAATCCCTCCAAACTTTCACCTCCCGCGATCATCCCGATTTCCCAAGCCCCAATAAAAGCCTCATTGAAGAATCTCTCTCCGCACACCTCAATTTGCGTGCCCCGCCTAAGTAGATAATTGCGAGGCCTGCAATTACGGTACTCACCCGGCTTAATACCGTTGACGAGCCGTCCTAAGCCTCGTCCTCACCCCACCCAGCCTATCTCACCTCGGCACGTACATGGCGCGCTAATCGCTTAGCGCACGAGCCAGCCCCTCGGAAATGAGGAAGAGAGCGCATATCGGCCGGACGGGGGAGTGATTTCGAAATGCCGCTAAGCAGGACTCACCTTTGGGAATTTATAGCGAGGAATCCGACACAGTACGTGACTCACCGGACATGCGCGCGCGATCCTGCATTCTTGCCGAGCGAGAAAAGGGAGAGGGAGTTGGAACCCTTTTGAGCGCTGCTCCGCTTTTGACTCACGCCCTCCGAGGAATTTTAAGCGGTTTCGTTTCAGTACTTTGGGGACATGACGCTTCTTGGGGAGGGTGATTACGTGGATGGATTATTATGTATCAGTGTCGTTTTCGAGCGCTGTTTTGATGGGCGTTTTGGGATAATGATGACGCTCCTTTGGGCCGATTGGAATTCGGTTTCTATTTTCATGCTGATGTTTCGGCAAGTTTAGTAGGAGGATTATCGTAGTCGTATAGGCTGATATAAAGAAAGCTCCGTAATTGTCGCTTTAATGTATTACTCATTGATCTGAATTCATCGTCGTCATATTCAAATAAAAAAAAATTAATCGAGCACAGTGCTGAACTTTAAAGTGAAAAATCGAGCCAGCTTTTTTACACGTATAGTTCGCCCGATTGAAACACGCAGAAAAAAACACCGAACAATTAGCGATTAGCATTAGATCATTATCTAAATTAAATTTTTCAAACGAGCTATTAAAAACATTTTCACAGAGCACTTTTTACTCTCGCGTCGAAACGTAAAAGGCAACACCGTTAATAATTCAAATTTTTTACCCGACATTCGTTCGATCTTGGCGACGTAATAATGATATATGTGGCTCGGAACAATCGGCCTGGAATATTAGGCCGCGCGTTCGAGTCAATTAAGCGCGCGGGACAGAATCGAACGCGCGTACCGTTAATTTTCCATCCCGAATTACAAAGACGAGATCCGCGGGCAATATACTTCCGAGAACAAAAGATTTCTCGCGTTTCCTCAAAATAATCCTCCGACTTGTTAATATAAATTTTTATCGCCGAGCACTGACTAAGCGAAGTTGTAACGCGAGTTGCGCACGATTCCGCGGATTAAACGAAGTTAATTCACTTTCGCCCCGTCGCGCTAACGGATATTTCGCAGCGCTCGCGCGCGTTAATTTTGCAACGCGCCGCGGTTATTTGCATGTGAATCTGCGGAATCACGAGATTTTTCCCGGGAATCGTTAAGTTGAATTATTTGCCGTTTAAGGCTCTATTTATTTATTGCGGCATTAGTAAATCCTCCGCAGTTGCGCGGCTTGTATAAAACTGGGAACGGATGTGGCTGAGAGTACAGCTAATCAATGTGAAATTGGCGTTTAAAAATTAATTAATATCCTAGATTAAAAAACTAATTAAGTTTCTCGCCGACTGGAAAAATATATTTAATCCTAGCATCGATTATAAAATCAATCTACTAGGCAATACATTACACATTTGACTCGCAGAGCGCCCGCTTACATAAACCGATCTCCAAGAAAAAAATCGAGCGTTCACCGGCGAACCTCGACAATTTCCATACTCTCCGTGAGGAAATTACCATCGTCGGCTTTTCGAGGAAAATAAATAAGGAACCGCCGAGGCAAGTAAGCGTGCACGAAGCGAGCAAAGAAAAGAGCGCGAGCTGCGTCAACGCACTGGACACACAAGATAGCGCGCGCACTCGAAGAGCAAACATACAGCACGCGGCTTTATAACGAGATCGCTGTAGCTCGCTGCTAATATGGAAGTTGGCTCGCGCCGGCTTTGTGTGCCCCAGTGCCTCTCGCGTGCAGCTCGCTCCTATCTCTCGTCTCTCTGACTTATACCTGCCGAGCATTCTCCTGCCGATTGCGCGCGCTCGGTACTCGCTACTCTTTTCGATACTCCAAGCGACTTACTTTTCTTCTCTCTGCTTATATTTCTCTTTTCAATTATTTTGCTTTTCTTTTCTTAGGTATATATTTTTCTTTTTATCTTTTTATCTTTACTATTGTTAATTTCACGATCGCGCGTTTAATATATAACTGTAAGCGCACTGACAAGTTAATTTATGGCACGCGTTACGTTTTACTTTAGTTATAATTTTATCCCCTTGATGTGGTTTTGATTTTTTAGTAGGAGCCGTTTACGATATCAGTAACAGGATATTTGCTCACCTCCAGTATTAACAGCTGCAGGCGCGCTAGGCCGCGGCGAGATATACTTTTACTCGCCGAGTTTCGGAGCTAAGCGCGTATATTTACGCTGTAAACGCTCCAACCCGTTCTCCGTACTACAGCATTAATTCTCAAGTCTACGTGTTTTTGAAAAATTTTCCATCGACCATTGTTCCAGGCTATTAAAACCTCTCGACTCGCTGTAATCAGATTTCAGCTGCTCGCCTCCTCTAACCTTATACTTCGCGGCGTAATTTTTCGTCTTCTCAGCAAGACTCGCATAAGATTAGCGTACACACAATTTCCATGCGACAATATTCTCGCGCATCTCGCGAGCTGCTTGGTCTAAAAATTGCAAAATTTCAGCAGTTGCATTAGATCGCAGCTGCCGCAACGTAACGACTCGCTCTCCTTTGCGTCCTGCGCTCTCTCTCTCTCTCTCCCGACTGCAAGCGCCTCCTTACGTAATTGCTCTCTGCGCCTCGGCTCCTTACCAATTTCTCAACTTACTTCTCGGCTTCGCTTCAGCAAGGAGCGAAGCTCCATCCGTCTCCAGGACAATAGAGATCGGCTCCTTCTCCCGCCTCGTGATGCCTCTCAGCACACGCGCTCATCGATTATCCTGCCTCTCCGGATCTCTCGAGAACACGTGCGTCATGGGCACACATACGAGATATCGAGGCCCGCTCGCTCACAGCTCACACTCGGAGCGTGTGTGTGTGTATACAGGTCCTGGTGAAGGTAGACTCTCGCACACATAGAGAGCGAGTAGCTGACGTCACTGCTACACGGCTTCTCGGGATCTATCTTACGTGCTCGCACGTACGTATACATGCAGAGACTGTATACACACACACACGTAGGATAGAGAGCGAGCAGGAGAGGCGAGCGAAGGAAAGAGAAAGAAGCACAGCAGCAGCAGCAGCCGCGTCAGGTAGAGGGGTCCCGCTGACTTGTACCTGCGAGAGAGCAGTTCTCCAAACTCTCCTGCAAGAGCAAGCGAGAGAGAGAGCTGGCGAGAGTGGGGGCGGCCGAGAGTAGTCCTACTCTCTCTCTCTCTGTCTCTTTCTCGTTCTCCTTAGCGCGCGCGCGAGCGTGTGTTTCAGGGGACTCGCGAGGAGAGCGCGCTGGCAGGTATAGAGGAGAGACCGAGCCGCCGCCGCCGCCGCCGCCGCCGCAGCCGCCGATGCTGCCGCTGCTCGCAGGTACACATTATACAGGCCCGCGTACGCCAGGGGGACAGACGTGTGTGCACGAGAGCGAGGGCGCGCCTCCTTTTTCACTTTGCTTTAGTCGAGTTTATCGAGCGCCCACGAGGAGAAGAAAACTCTCGCGCGCCAGTTTAACCGAGCGCTCTCGAGAGATCGGTAGCGTCTTTTCGTCGCCGCGAGTGTGCGAAAAAAGTGCTTTGTGCTGTTGTGTTTCACCGGCCTTTTGAGAGTTTCCCATGTGCTTTGTGGTGGCGCGCGGACGAACGCTATGCGAGCCGCGCTTTCCCGACGCCCCGAAGAAAGAAGCTCACCAGCGCGGCCGATCGAGCGCGCGAGCAGAACGAGATGATTCAGAGAGGTGATCCAGGAAAGTGCGAGTAGTGCGCGAGTGTGCCGAGAGCAAAAAGAGAAGCAGCGCAGCGAGAAAGGAACGCGTGCGCGTGTGCCGATTTGCTATACATTTCCCGCGGCGGAGGCTGCAGCGCGCAGCCGATCGGGCTCACAATCGTCCCCCGGGTGCAGCTGCAGCAGAAGATCGCCAGCAGACGAAGAAGGACGGGAGCGCCGAAAAAATAAAAAAACCTCCGCAAGGACCAGTCGCACCGCCGATATATAGCCGTGCAACGAGGTCAAGGGCCTTTCACCGCGCTCCCCCTGCGTGTGTGTGTGTGTGTGCGAGTCGGCCGTCTGTGTGCGTGCACGGCTCCGCTCTCCGACAGCTTGGCTCTCGCGTTATCAGAGCGCGCGTTGACGCAATCTTGCGGCTTATCCGAAAATTCAGGGGCTTGCGCAACTAGCAGGGAGCGAAGATGTCGTTGTGAGGGAGGCAGAAGCCAGTTGCGATCATGCTCAAGTGGATAAAGGTGCGCCAGGAGGCGGCGCAGCAGCCGGCGCAGCTGCGCAGGCTGGACGGCGCGGGCAGCACGCTGCAGGAGGAGGAGGAGGAGGAGAACGACAGCGGCATGGAGAGGGAGCTCGACTCGCCTGCTGGAGTCGCGCCGATCGGCAGCGGCGACTACCTCAGCGACTTGAAAAAAGTACGCCGCGTAAGGCTATTACTATAGATGTGTATATGCCTCGTTTCTCTTACTTCTTCTTTATTTGATTTTTTTTTTCTGGACTCTTTCTTTTACTTTTTTGTTTTGTCTTTGGACTTTTTGCAAAGAGAAGCACGTTTTGATGAGTAAGCGGTTTGTTTTAAAAGTAATTCTTTAGATGTATAAAAGGTATTTTCAGTACTATTTAAGAATTTTTTAGTATGTTGCATTAGGTCTTGAAAATGATTGATCGTTTTTTCATTAAACACATACTCACGAACAATCATTTTCACTTTCATCCCAAAAACATGAAATCGGCGTCGCCGATCTTTCGTAAGACAGCGTCCACGTGTGCGTCGATCGGTGTGAGAAAAAAAAGTTCTATAGAGGACGTACTTTAAGAGAAATATGCATGTTCTTGTCTCATCATCGCTTAGAAGCTAATCATCGATGCTTTCGAATAGAGTGAATCGACCTTTACAAGCCAGTCGACGAAAAACCTTCTCACACCGCTCGGCTCTCACTTTCAAGTAGTTCTCTTGCCTCGCTCAGACAGCCACCATACGCGTTGCCCCAAAATGGACAGATAAATCGTTGCGCAAGCCGATTTTAAAATCTCTTATGAAAAGCCCGCCTCTTATTATTTGTATATCAAACCTAACTGCGCATATAAAAATCGAAGAGGAGGCTTATAATGTTTCGTTGAATTTTAAATAACCAATACCCATTGAATCGTCACACCAATTAATGTAGAAGGTCAACGATGCTCTGGGCGTCTGTATTTAAATTATTTTATATATTCGATCTTTCAGCTCGAGATCGGTTACAGCAGACCTATTTTTGTTATGCTACGACCCACGCATGGTATTGATAGCGAAACCATTACCAAACCTCTAAGCAAACATACTATTTCAACAAGTCAATCCAGCAAAAAGTCTCGCGTTCCACTCGAGCGCTTCAATATTTCGTTCTCTCTCTCTTGCGCGCTAAATCGCTTTAAAAATCTGCTCGCGTCAACCTTCACGCGAATTTAGTAATTTCTCTTTCTGCATGACACACACGCAACACACACTACAACTTTTTCTTGCATCAAAGCATTGTCGAAAGCGCGCGCATTTACCGCCGTGGGCAATAATCGCTCGGAGGAAATGGAACCGGCCTCCGTACGCGGAATCCGATCCGATCGGAAAACTGCCGGTGCGAAAAGAAGTCGCGCTCGCGTCCGCCGAGCGGATATCGATAATTTCTCCGGCCGATAATCGGGCAAGAAAAGAGCCGCGACTCCAGACATCCTCCGCGCGGCTCTATCAAACGCAAAGCGCGCGCGCGCCTGTTGCACTTATATATACCTTCGCTCTCCGAGAGGCAGTTAGAGAGTTTTAGATAATCGGCATTTCAAGTAAAGTTTATCGCTCTGTCGGCCCGCGCACAAAGAGACACATGCACGTACGCGCAGGGTATCGGTATTATGACATAATGCGCTCTCGGTGCATATACGCGGCGATCGTTAGCCGTATGTGTACATAGGCATCTCGGCTATTCGGCTCGGTCGAAACGCCTGTCTTTCTTTGCATCCCCTTAATTACTTTATAAGTAAGATAGACGCTGTATCTCGCGGTGAACGCATATACGCACTGCGGGTCTGCGAGTCGTAACTCAGGGCGACTTATGTAACCGGCGCTGCTTTATGCCAGTATCGATCAGACGTGCGTTACGTACTCGAAAAACGGTTAAAAGCCTCGCTCCGGCCTGTCTCATAATTGGCGCAGAGCGCGCGAAAATAATTTCTCGGCTTTATCGTACGGAAAAAGCGGGGCGCTCTATTTATATATATTAAACGCGCCGGAGAGGTAGAAATCCGATCGGTATCTCGGCATATCGTGGCCCGCACATCGCCGTTAAAGCACATAAATTATCAATTAAAGCTATTATTTATAACTCGCGGCGGCGCTAAAAAGGCCCGATTCATTCAGTGCTCTCGGCCCGAGCTACATAAATCGCTTGGCGCGCTCGCATCTAGAGCCACAAAGCCAACTATATCGCGAGGATCGAAACAAAAAGATCGAGACTTCCAAGCGCGCTCGGGGAGAGAGAGAGAAAGATCGGCTGTCTATACAGGCACGCTTGTACTCTCGCGAGCGGCTGTATGTGTTCATACGTATATATACAGGTATAAGCGTTCACTCTCCTTTGTGCTCTCGCTCTCGCGGAGAAAAACGCGAAGGTACACATACATGCACACATACACAGAGCCGAGGCAGCCGATCTGGAATTGGAGCAGGCAGGCTTGCGACAGCCACGTTTTCCATTCCACGTGCACACATACACGTACGGAGCTGGCTGAGAGGGGGGCAATAAATAGGCAGCGCGCGAGTTACGTGCTCGGCGCGAGCATCGGCCAAATGATAATTCGCCAAAGCTCTCGAGATTTCGCCTCCGCGGGCTACTCTGATGGGGTACGTGATTTTCGTCCTGCACTCGTGGATTTCGCTCGTGGCGTGCGCGCTAGCAATTTTACGCTCGAGAGTGTTTTCTTATCGATAAGGGGAGAAATTCGAGTATGTTAATTGAACGATTGTAGTGGCTATCGTTTTATCGAATGATATATCGGGCCAACAATCGAGTAAAGAATTTAAAAACCTGAGATACGCGGTATTAAATTAATTAGAAAAGCTCGGCTCGTAAATCTAAGTAACGCTTAGTAAAAGCAGACATTGCAACAGAAAACGCCGTGCTCGTAAATCGTCGATGTATAAGCGCGCGACGTCGAAGCGCAATGAATGAACGAAACGAGCTGCGCGCGCGTTATCCAACAAGCCCATCGGCGCGACGAAAAAAAGGACAGCTCTCGATTTCAGCTCTGCGCTTCGATTTCCCCTCCGCCTTGTCCAGCTCAGGTATAATTAAAAGCGCGTCTAACCCGTTCCCCGCGGGCAGAGAGAAAAAGAACGTAGCGAGCTGCAGGCGAGAGTTGGCGCAGCGGCTCTGTGGAAATCGCATCTCTAGGAGCACGCACGAGCTGGACTCGCGAGTTGCGAAAGCCGGCCTCGGGACGTAAATCGACGATAGCGCGAGGATGTCACGTGTGGCTGAGGGGGATGCGCGTTTGAAGGAGGCCGCGAGAGGAGTAAGTGCGTATAAAGATGGGAGGGAATGAGGAGCTCTTTTTTGTATAGATGTATATGACTGCGCGCATTTACATGAGCAATTGCGAGCGATCGGTTTTATATTCTTGCGGTGAAATATTTAATTGTGTTCGCGACCGGTTTTTAAATGCTGATTTGGTACTAAAGATCGAAACTAAAGCAGATGATTAATCATTATAGTCTTCTGGCTCACTAACTTTTCGAGAGAACTCCATTTCAATCCCGCAGTCATCTCAAGCATTCCATCCTCTCTCCTCGCGACTTTATATACGTCGGGCCGAAGGAAGACGGAGATAAAGAATTTCGTGAGTCCGCGGCACGGAGAAAACGTGCATGTCGAACTTTGCCGGGACGCTCGCGCGCGATCAAGATCTAAAATCGTCGAGCGTGCAGCTCGCTCACTGGCTCGTCTCGCTTTATATACCGGCGCGCGATGTGGGTTTTATATGCGCCGCGCGCGCGTGAAGCAATGTTTATTGTAACAGAGCCGCGGCTCGAGCTTTTTCTGGTATCAGGACTGATTTTTCAGAGGCTGTGAAAATGCTTTTGTTTGTCTGGGAAAGATGTATAACTGTACGCTCGGGTTTTTTTATTGCGCCCAGGGAAAGATTACCAAGGTACTTTTTTTATTGGGCGCATAACTGTAAAGGTAAATCACGTATACTCTTTTTTTGTTATAAATTATCAGCTGGATCGTTAAATGCTGTAAGCTCCAAGATCTAGCTTATAATTAAAAAAGAATCTATTATTAAACCGACTTTCTTAATAAACAACAACACAAAAAATTATTATTTTCAAAATACAGCGAGATGATCAGCGCGTAAAAACGCATCTCAACGTCCAACATCTGCGAAGCGCGTTAATCGTCTAAACGATCGTAAATTTCTCCTATTTACGCAAGTGCCGGAGAATTTCGTACAAGGCTGACGTGCATCTCGTTAGCTGCTGCGCGCGGCCGATAAACGCGCGCCTATATATACACACACTCGCCTCACGTTGCATACTACATTCCTTTAATACAATCGCCACGAACACGATACTCGTTATGGACATTTCGAAGACTTATGACACGACACTTGTACTCGTCAAACGGCCATTATATAGGCCTCGAGCGGACTCACCTTCCAAAGCGATCTCCTATCGATGTACATCGGCGCTTTTCTTTTTTTTTTCCATTCGATCGTTCTCTTTCCGTGTAAAGTCGATCGATGGAAATAACAATGAAAGATGAGCTGTAAAAGGGGCTTTAATGTAGTTTGAAGGAGTCATCGTGTTTTTGGGGGGCGGTGGATTTGTCCTTTGTGGATTTGTGACGTAAGAATATTTATTTACTGAGTAAGAAATATTTTAAGCACTCATCATATTTTCTACATAAATACATAAATGTTTTCTAACGAATTACAGTGGACTCACGCATTATTTTGTCTATAATTTAATTAAAAAAGTATTTTAACATGAATATTCAAAGCGCATTATTTAGGCTACGAACTGCCATTTCATTTCATTCCTACACTCACCCACACACATCCTCGAGTCCTCTCATTCGCAAAAAAAATAAGCGGAACCGCTCCGTTCCTCTCCATCAGCCTCAAGCCTGTCGCATGCACAAAGAAATCCAGTAGTCGTCCCCGACAAAATCCATCAAGCGGAAGCGGCTAAATACACAGGCACAGCCTCGCTCGTTTGAAAATTCGCTAAGCATGCAGCCCTGAATACTCCCCCACACAATTACTCCCTTGCCCCCGCATCTTTTCCGAAAAGCAAACACAAAGGACGTTTCGCGAGATCTCGCTTAGCTCTTTAAGTAAAATAAGAAAAAAGTAGCATACAGGCATACACTAAACGTTCGTCTCTTTTGTCATGTTCGCAGGACCTGTTCTCGCAGCTGCAGTTCTCGCAGGAGAGCGCGCTGCCGCCGGACGCGCTTCGCCGAGCGCTCGCCGAGAGCTTCCTCGATCAGCAGAGATTTCAGCTTGGATTTATGGACGACGCCGCGGAATGCTTCGTAAGTCGCTTGGCCAAGGAGCCGACCCCTTTGTTTCTGCTCTCTTACCTCTCTGTATATACGTCTGCAAGCGGTAGCTTTTTTATATGCGGCCTCGAGAGGATCAGCTCTTTGAGACGGCCAGCTGATGCGGCCGGTGGAGCGGCTCGAGCTACCTTGTTTTCGGGATTATTTTTGCTTTCGTTTATTGGCTGTTGATTAAGTTTTAAATTGTACGGTTATGCTACGCAGATTTTCGATCGAGTTTTTGATTGACTAAGTATAGAAGATACAGGGTTATAAAAATTAAATTGCTTTTTAAAAGTACACGACTTGAGCATCGATTTCAATCAATAAAAAATGTAGCTCGTGCCTTAAGCATCAAAGTACTTTATTAATAAATTTCTTTGAAATCGATTTACGGGCAACTATAAGCAAGCATTGCGCGGATTGATTACAGGAAAACATTCTGCTGCGGATCCACCTGCACATTGCGAGCAACGAGGCGGAGGACATGTGCAGTGCTCGGCATTGCGTGCCCCATCAAAAGTTTGCCATGACCCTCGTCGAGCAGAGCGTCTGCGGGGTTTGCGGCGCCACCTCCGAGCCGCTGCCCTTCACGCAGGTTTGTCTTTTGAAATTTTAGCACGATTTTATTAACAATCTTTGTCTTTATAAAATTTTAATGGTATAAAGATGAACCTAAGTTGTGCAGACAGTTAATCAATCCATTAATTATCCGCAAGCACATACTAAATTTGAATGGAGAAACATATCATCTGGATCCTCCACTAAAAATTTAACGTGAGAAGAGATGTTTACTTTTTTCCCGCCTATGTATAACGGAACGCATCACCATTAAAATTATCAATCATAATCCCCGCTCTAAAAAAGTGCCTAAAAACGATATGATTATTACATCCTCAGCTCGAGCCCGGTGTGCATCCCACGCCTCCCCAACAACACCGGGCATAGCTTCAAGCACCATGATACGATTTAATTAAAGAAAAGAAAAATCGCGCTCCCACCGTGGCCGTCGAACATCTGCAGCTCCTTAAAGAAACTCGAGAGAGAAAAAGCAACCTATCGACTTTCCCATAGCTCGGAACTTATATACACGATCAGCCCGAAAAGCTGGAAACAAACAGCGTCGCGCGCATAGGGGTATACATGGTCCAGCGCAGACGTCACGTTCGAAAAGTTCGGAAAGAATCGACACAACAGCGGCACCTTGCGCCTCCCTTTTTCCCACGTCTCTCCGAGCTCTCGTCTCCCCCGGGACGAAAAAGAGACGGAGAAAGAGAAAACAGGTATATATACAGGGAGACGCGGGAGGGGAGCCATCGAGGCAAATTTTACCTGAGACGTCATAAAACCTCACTCGGGGGCTAAAAGCCGAGCGCCAAGGATATAGTGGGAGTAGGAAAAGAAGAGCGATGCACCTTTGTGTGTGTGTGTGTGTGTACGGCGCCCCCGGGAAAACGTGTGCGCAGGTGAGGAGAGCGGCCTTCGCGAGGGTGTCTGAACGCGGCCGCATTAGGCGCACGTGGGAAAAAGTAGCCGAGCGTCTTCGGTGCGCGCCTCGAGCCAGCCGCCTCCGCGAAAACAAGCGTAGAGAGTAAAATGGATGTTTGTGATGCGGAATGGAGGGAAATGATTTGGCGGGCTTTTGAGGAAGGTATGTTTCTTTGCTTTCGAACGTTTCTGGGTAATGAGTCTTATGAAGTTGAGCTTGGTAAGTGTATGGTAAATATCGATTTGGATTAAGCTAATTTGTCATAGTTAGATAAACATTACATGCTAACGATTCATCAAGACCTAGATAATACTTATACCTTGAGTAAGTTTATAAATTAATCCGGTGATAGAACACGTTTTAGACTAATTCGTACATTTTCAAGAAAAGAATGCTTTAAACTTAAAATACTATAAAACGATAAACCAAATCAAATTTATTTTGAGAAAGTTATTACATCAACGTTCAGATGCTTAGATGAAAGAAATGGAACTTAGATTTATATGACAAAAAATAATCTAAATTTTTAAATAATATCGATTCTTATATCTAAAACTACGTAGGCGCGATTATAAAATCACATTGCTTCAACTTTAAACGATTACAATCTCCAGATTGAAACTCTATTACACAAGTCCATCTAAATTCATCTAGCACTAACGCTCGCGCCGTTAAAGGCGAGCAAAACAATAGCCAACAAAAGAAACTCGCTTATCCGTATAAACCAAACGCATACACACTAGCACGTACAGTGGACTCGAGCTCGTAAATTGCCTACACCCCACCCCGAAAATCCCCAGCTTCGCAAGCCCAGCTTTATGACGAAACATCAGGCGTAATTCGCCGCGCGCACGCACATTATCGCCGGCAGCCGCGCGAGTGTTTCCAGCAGATAAAAAGGGGAAAAAAAGTGCTCGCCGTGCTCGCGAAACAAAAACCCACGTGCTGCGAGTCATTGCCATGTGTAGAACGCGAGCCGATATCTATATATCTCTCTCCTGCATGGGCGCAGTCCGCCAAGTCTGCGGTGTGGGTGCAGCGGTGAAAACTACTGAACTCGCTCTTTCTATAAAAGCAAGCGCGCTGCTGTATGCGGTCACGGCCGATAGCTTTTTACCTATCCGGATGAAGAGAGAAATGCGTGGGAGCTAGTCGCTGCAGCTCGCCAAACAAAGATATCGGCTTTATCATTTTAGAGCGCCTGCTTTGTCTATTTGTGGCTACTTTGCATTTTCCGAATTTGGGGGAGACACACTTTTTCCACTTACAAAGATTCTTTTGCAGAGTTTTTTTTTATTAGTTTCAATAGCAGTAGTAGTTAATGAGCGGTTTACTGGAAATTTATTGTCGAGTTGTATTGTAGCAGAACAAAGAAATTTAATGCACTTTAGGAAAACCCACTTTTAATAGCCATTGCAATTACACGTTAAGTTATTTGCAATAAATATTCTAAGTATCTAAAACGTGGACGTGTTTAATTATATAGGATTTTCATTCGAAATTTTTGCACGTCTTTCAGAAAAATTTTTCAAAGAAAAAAGTAAACATTCTTCTCTAAGCACCATCCTGTTTTAAAAAACATCACTTCGCATTAACAATTTGTTTTCCAAATAATTGAAAAAGTTGATAAAATAATTTCGTAAGAAAAAAATGCACTTACAATATACGAAATGAAAAATAACAATTCTTTCTTCCTTTTCAGATGGTTCACTACGTGTCAGCGTCGGCCTTAACGTCGCAGGCGCGACAAACTTTGCCGACGTCCCGAGGCAGCCCCGATCTGTTTGGTCAGCTTTTGCGACGAGCCGGTGGAATGGGAGACATTCGCGACTGCCCCGTAAGTTTGCGCGAGCAAAATATATTGCACTTGTCTCTCTAATTCAGTAAACACGTTTGCGGAGCCCGACAAGTTGCATTAATCATTTTAATTTACGTAACGAATTTCATTAGCCGTTATATTACTTCACTGCTTGAAAATACCGTAAAACAAGTTATTCCTCTAAGTTTACCAGTATGCAAAATAACTTTGACTCCTAACTTTCATTCTAGCATTAATTTTTCTTAACTTTTTATTAAAATTATGCAAGATAATTTTTAATTTTCATTACCGTTCGTCAGTTAAAAGTTTACTATTTATCCAGAATGAACGCACTTAGAAATTGTGTGGTTGAGTAGATTGATATATAATACAAAGACATTAATTGAGTATAAAAAACACAATTTTATTCTGTATAATTAAAACAAGTTTTCACTTTTAATTTATACTTATTTTGTGTAAAATATGTATAATTTTATTGCGTACATATGTGTTAAAATTTAAACCGATTTCAAACTGAGCATTCATTAAAGTTAGATATCATAAATATATAATCAACCGATAACGAAAAAAAAAGAAAAAAAGCTAATCTTCAATTAATTTAATGAAATCCACAGAGTTCCTGCGGTGCAAAGATCCAAATCTGCCGTACATTAATGAACCGTCCTGAAATTGTGTCCGTCGGCGTCGTCTGGGACAGCGAGCGTCCCTCGCTCGAGCACATAATGGACGTGTTCGCGACAGTCGGCACGTCATTACGCCTGAGCGATGTATTCCATAGCGTCGTGGACGCGCGCTGGGGTGCGACGACGGTGCACAATCTCGTCGGCGTGGTCACCTACTACGGCAAGCACTATTCCACCTTCTTCTTCCACACGAAACTCAAGGTCTGGATCTACTTCGACGACGCGACCGTCAAGGAAATCGGACCCAGGTGGGAGCAGGTCGTGGAGAAGTGTCGTCGAGGCCGATACCAGCCCCTGCTCCTGCTCTACGCGACGCCCTGCGGCACTCCCGTCAATACCGAGAATGCGCCAAAGGCCGTCACGCCGTTCTTGAATGGCGGTGCCCTTAAAAGCCCGAATAAGCCAGGCATGCCTGGAAATGGCAGTTTGAGCAACAGCATGAGGAGATCGATCACACCGAGTCCTGAGAAGCCGTCGATAAGCAGCAACACGGCCAGGCGGGCAATCACGCCGAATCCAGACAGTCCACCGCACATCTATACCCAGAGAAGGATATACAGCGACTATCAGAATCTCACAGACATTCAAAACAACATTTTTGGCAATCAGGTACATTCGTTTAGCATTTATTTTTAAGATCTTTATGTTTAACAGCAAGAATCAAAAGGCGTTTAACACCGTGAAATTGTATTTTTTAGGGTACAGATGCTGTTGACGGTGACTTGGTCAAGTCCAAGTATATCAGCAGGCGTACCGTTGAGTCCGTGATGCATCAACAGAAGAAGCAGATCCAATTGACGCGCAGCTTAAGCGCAGGTGCAGCGCCTCATCAGGATGGCATCAATATTCCCGAGCACCTAAATGTACCGAGGCGACGGGACTCTGGTAACTGGTCGGGCGATCGTAATAGTGCTTCCTCTAGCTCCTCGACTACAATGGACAATCCGTACTTATATATCGTCAATAAGATGCAAAAAAATACTGGCATACCCAAGAGTCCAACTAGCAAATCCGGTGAATTGTCCAGCAGCAGCAGTGGACATTATGATGCCGGCTATGATTCTTATTCCTTGTCATCCACCGATAGTCTTCCGCTCCAACAGGGTCTTAAGCATAATTTACAGGTAGGTTGGCTTAAATTGCCTTTTACAATGAAGCTGATGTGCTTGATCTTATTCAATAATTTTATTGCTCATTTTTTTGTTCAGCTTGCGCAAATACCTGAAGGCTATCAGCAGATATCAAGCGATGACTGCGAACGGCTTTGGAAAGAGACAGATGCTCTTATGGGAAAAGCGCAGGCGGCTGAACAGGCAGGCGATCTCGGAAGAGCAGTGGCGCTGTGCACCGCAGCCAGCAGTAAGGCAAGAGAAGCGATGAATGTCCCTTACAGTAATTCCAACACAATCGATTTGGCTCAGAAGAAGCACAACTTTTGTGTCATGAGGATGAGCTACTTGCAAAAGAAGATTAAGCAAGAGCAAGCGATCGCAAACGGCGAGAAAGAAGGTACAATTATTATAAGCTTTAAAGCAATTATGAGCATTTCTTATACTTTGAAAAATGCTTTAATTAGTAAACATAAATTCACTGATTGTTCTTTATTTTAGATAAACTAGAAAACAGACATTCGCGTGAAAACAGCAAATCCGGACAGCATTCACGGCAAAGTTCACGGGACAAAGGAAATCATTCCAGGCAAAATAGTCGCGAACTTTTAATAAATACACCCGCAGTAGTCGATAAACCGGCGACTAAGAGCATCGAAATATACGCAACGCTTCCGAAAAAGAAGACGCTGCGAAGCAAAGTGACCGCGGTTAATGTTATAGAAGATGAAGAATATATGTTGTACGATCGACCTTCACAGAGAACTGGTTTATTTGGACGTACGAGGCGTTGCGAAGAGGATAAGAAGGATAAGAAACGAGCGCGAAGCGAAGAGCGCAACAAGAACGTTTCCAAGGAGTTTTCAATACCTTCGAAAGCAACGTCCAAGACGACAAAAGCAGAGAAGCCTAAGGACATAGTCGTCGAGTCTTCGAATTCATCGAAAAATCAACAAGCAAACACAGCTTCAAGCGACCAGAAGCAGGGCAAGAAACAGCACAAGATTCGTAGAAAATTATTAATGGGTGGACTAATTCAAAGAAAAAATCGAAGTATGCCAGATCTTCGAGAAGGTCAAGACGGTCAGAATACTACAACTTCCGAAGGACCCGGAAACGTTTTGCCCAAACAATCAGTTGACGATTCGAGTGTTGGCTTAAAAGGCAATGATATAACGGCGTCGCTAAATGGCTATTTATCCGAAGGTCACTTAGAATTTACGGGCAACAGCAGTGGTAGTGGAGGCTCGGGTAATCCGAACTTGGAGAGAAGTCGCCTGATGAGGAAGAGTTTTCATGGAAGCGCTGGCAAGGTGCTGCATGTAGCAAAGGTTCCTCCACCACCGCCGCTCAGGACAACTTCTCAGCTTAGCAAGTCTAAGTCTTCGAATGAAGTACGCAACAGCGAGCAGCAGGCAGATAAGTCTCTCTACCCACTTACCAATGAACAGAGTATATCCAGTCAGTCACAAGCTGAGGTTAGTATATTTAAAGAATCGTTCACTTTTTAAACGTAATAATATTTAACTGACAAAATTATTCCTATTTATTTAGATATTCTTTTTTAACTATAGTAATAATGTTAAACTTTATAAATAACATAATTAAATAATAATTTTCTTTTACAGAACAATGCGTACTGGAGTCATACGAGTGCCAATCATCCTATACAAACAAACCGACAACCAACAAATTATAAGGATTATTCTTCGGAGCCACACTCACTACCCTTCGTTTCGTCATACAGCATAGATCAAAACAATATTCCTTCGTCGATCCCTTCGTCGATTCCACAGAATACCTACAATAGTAAACCTCGAATTCAAGATGATGTTGTTCAATACGCAAATGGAATTTTATATGAACCCACATTTGTCGTTACTCGGGCTGATGTTCATAACGAACAAAGTCCGGTAAAGCAACCGACAAATGCAAGCAGCGATTTACTTCCACCTTATCCAGAAAATGGAAATTCATCGCATTCGAGACAGCCCAGCGAAGAATTCCCACCACCGCCATATCCTATAGTTCCTCCAGTTTCTCATTCGCGACAAGCCAGTGAAGATTTTCCACCGCCACCACCTCCGATCGAAGATAACAATCAAAATCAAAACTCTGAAAACTCTAACACCCCACAACAGTCACAACTTCAAACGCAGCAGCAATTTGAATCGCCACAGATTACAAGTTTTTTGGCTCAATTGAAATTCAAAAGAGAACAGACACTAGCATCGGAGGCTGCAGAGAAACAGAGAAGAGAATCTCGAGTCGAGGAATCTGAGAAAGCGCAAAATGAAACGTGGTTAAGGGAATTACAGGCTAAACAAGCAGAAAGACGAACAAAGAAGCAAGGTTCATTGGATCAGGATATTCCTAAAATCAGGCCGAATTCGATGCCACAAAGCACGAATTCTTCTGTTGTTAGAAGAACTAGTGATCTTATGATGAATACTATTATGAATACAGATGGAGGTCGAGATGTTCCTGATTGTGCAAAAACGATTACGTCTTCTGTTAGAGATATGGCCGCTAAGTTTGAGCAAAAAGTTGAAGATGTCAAACCTCAAGGGCGGTTATTTTCCAATTCTCCTACTACTGTTATTCAAGATTATCAAAATTCAGAACAATCTAAACCAACGAGACTGTCGTCGGATAACATGGTTATTATGAACAAAGCAGAAAAAGATATAACAGAAACAGCTGTTAATTCAAGTATCGAATCTAATTCCAGCCAAAGTACTTTTATTGCTTCTCCGTCGATGAACAGTATATCTAATGGACATGAAAGTGGGTTAAATGCAGCTATTTTATCAATGGCTTTAACTTTACCACACGAAAATGGTTTACCCATCGATTGTCCAGAGGACGATATTAGTGAAGTAGCTATGCAAAATACTATTCAAAATACTACAATTTTGCCTAACGAAGATGATATTGCACCACGAAAAACAAAGAAACGTATTGGTAAAAAGAAAAGCGTCTCATTTTGTGATCAAGTTGTTCTTGTGGCAACTGCTGAAGATGACGAAAAAGATTCTTATATTCCAAATCCTATTCTGGAAAGAGTACTCCGATCGGCAATGAATAAACCAGAAACAGAGCAGGTTTTACGTGAGATACGAAGCTTACAAGAAGCTGAGATGAATCGTGACTTGAACGTACCCACAAAATTCCAACAACATACATTGCCTTTAAAAAGTGAAGCTGACAGTATACCTGCTACTCCATTCCAAGATCAGCTAAGGAGTGTAAATCCAGCTCCTGAAACAATTAAATCTACTTATAACAGCTCAAACACTAGTGAAACGATAAATCAAGAAAATAGAAAGATGTATTCCACTTATTCCAACGATGGTGGTGATGTTATAAAGGAAGCTTATTTAAGTGTTCCCAATAATCCTGCAAGGACAACTCCTATACCAATGTCTCCACAACTTCAGCAACAAATTCGTTATACTCAAAATGGCTATCCGCAACCGCAACTTCAAAACATGTATCCTCAAGTTCAGACATCTCATCCAAGAAATCAAAACATACCACTTTCCCAAACACAAAAGCCAGCAAGTCCTTATCCGATGCCCATTCAAGGTCAATACATGCAAAATGGTCTTCAGCAGAAAAACAATAGTCCTAAAAATATACACCCTTCGTACTATCAATTGGAACAACAAAATAATCAAATGAATAGGCAACTATCAACTCAACCGCAGCAACAACAACAAAACATTATAAATCAAAGATTACAAGGTCAAACTGCAAGTCCTATAACTGTACAACAGCAACAGCAAAATGTTTTAAATCAAAGGTTGCATAGTCAAAATGCAAGTCCAATTACTGTACAGCAACAACAGCCTCAATTTACTCTTTCAAACGGTCAATCTACAAGTCCTTATCCGCAATATTCGCCTCAAACTTCTCAATATCCTCACAATTCGTATCAAGGCCATCCTTATCAGTCGGTTCCACAGCAACGAGTAAATCAACCTCTGCCACAATATCAGCCTCCACCAAACCCGGTAGGTAATTATCAACAACAAACAGCACAGCAAATTCAACAACAACCGCAAGGTTTACAAAATGGAGCTACAATCGCTTATCAGCAGAGATTGGAAAATTACCAACGTCAGTCTCAAAAAGTAGAACAACAACCAATACAAGCTATGCATTCGCAAGTTCAAGGATATTCAAATGGTCAGGCACAACCTAACATGAAATATCCCACGTATCAACATGTGCAACAGACAACAAAGCAAATGCAGCCTATGCAACAACAAATGCAGAAACAAATGCAGCAACAGATGCAGCATATGATCCAAGGAAATATGAAGGGATCTCCTGTTACGAATCAAAATGGGTCACCTGTGCAAAAGGCGCCATTATCTGGTATGCTCAAAGTAGCACCCTGCCATCTTTGCCGTAAAAAGCAGGTATGCGAGCCGGCGATTTATTGCACCGATTGTGACTTCTATATGTCGCGCTTCCGTCCGAAGAATTAACTCTGTTCTTCGATTTATTTTATTTCGAACATCCGTACCTTGTAAAATTTTAGCGAATAAATTTTAAATAAAATAAGCCATGACATTGATGCGATAAACAGGCAAGTTTCTCATACTTTTAAATTTGTTATTTAGACGGATGAGATTCTTGAGTATTGTATTAGTGTCATAAGTGCTCACACAATGTAGTAGAAGTGTACAAAAGTCTAGTTTTAAGAAATAAAAATGCGTTTTAAAAAGGCCTTTGTTATGCAGCTATAGAATATTTGATATTTAATCAGCAAAACTGTTGATTTAGTGTAGCAGGCGTATAATTATGTGTCTATAAAAAGCAGAGTAACGTGCGATGTTGTCGTTAATTTTTTTTTAATTAGTAGATCGTATTATAAGTTAATTAGTGTAAATATTTAATTTTTGGAGATGCTACTTACTTTGTACAAATTTGCATACATTTTTATTTGTATCGATTAGAAAATGCGAATTGTTTTTAAAGCGTTTTAATGTTAAGTTTTTCATGTGCAAAAGCGTTTTAATGCTTACTTTAAAAGCGACACTTATGTATGATGCCAGAATTGTGATATTAGCTGCAGTACATAAAATTGTTAATTTAGTGCGCCTATTTTACAAGTATTGTGTATAAAAATGAAAAACATATATTAGATAACCGATCGCTCGATATTTAAGTATATATTAATGAAGCGAAAGAATCCTGATCTCTGAAAAGCGTGAAGTTTATTTTATGTTACTATTAATTGAGATTAAATACTCTTTGCGTAGACACGATCTGTTGTTTGTATGTATTTCCGCTCATGTATAATGTACAAATTATCGATTTTATACTTTTTGCACAAGTATTTTGTTTTAAAAATACTTTTTTTCTATCTTTGACCTTAAAATAATAAAGAAATATATAAAACTATAATTAATAAGTTTATTTTTTTAATAACCTTTAAGAACATTTGATAATTCTAATAAATGATTTTTTAATTAATGTTTAACTGCAAAATCATCTAGAAACTATTTTGAATACGATTTAAATTTTATTACAAAATTAAAGAAACTTTCTTCCGAATTGTCTCGCTCAAAAATGTTATGTTCTAATAATTTTTTAATTAGACAGAAACATATTTCTCCCATTTTTATTTGTAATAAATAAATGCATTTAGTAAAATCTTAAATAACTTACGTTTTGTCACGAGTAAAAGATTATTAAGATATACTTAAAAGAAATAAAAATTTTTGAAAATTTTGTATGAGTTGGCCACACGCTATGAAAACATTCAATTTTTAATTAGTACCGAAAGCGTCACAAAAATCTTGTCACAATTTTGACATTTGACAAGATTTTATGCAATTAAAAACGACGTTTATGATTATGTAACGGATTTATATTTGGTCATAAATAATTCACGTGCAAAAGTATGGTTCAAATAAAAACATTATTTACCTTTTCGGTTACCTCTGAAAAGTCTTTATATTTTAATTCTTTTGGCACTAATTGGTCTCTGAACAATGTTTCGGTCTCCTTTACAGATTTCTTTTTGATAGAAAAATAAATTAATTAATATCTACACATATCTTGAGCAAATTTTAATTATTAAGCAATCATATGTTTCTACAAAAATATTGACTATCACTACAATACATTTATATTATATTAATGTTAAATGATTTAATAAAATCAGAAACTAATGACAGTTACACTATATGGTGAATAATAAATATACATTTCAATTATAGTTGGTTTTATCATTATATAATCATCCACTTTTGATAATCTGAGAAGCAATAATATAAATATTTAGACTATAATTTTAAAACACAGAAGTATCACATTATTCATAATTGTTTACCTTATTAATTTTGGATTCTCCAAGTATATGTCGTCTGATGGTAAAAACAGCCTTTCATCAAAATCAGTTACAAGATTATTATCCATGTAAATCACAGGTTTATTTGACGGATCATCTGAAGAACTAAAAAGGATATACAATAAAGTAAAACATTAATGTGATTTAAAATTATTAAATTTATTTTATGTATAAAACACTATCATTTTTCTATGATCGTACTTCCATTCTCAAAATTATGATTAAAAAAAAAAAAAAAAAAAAACGGTTCAATATGACCGGAAAATAATAATTGTGGCGGTGGAATATGAAATCATATTCCAGCAGAACATTTAATATAATCATAATTTTCATTTGTACTCTTGCTATATTTTGCAAACTGTTATATTTCCTAATATGTAACAGAATGACGTAATTCCATGACTTGAATTATCGTATAATTTAACATTTATGAAACCTATTAACGATATAAAAAAAGTGAAGCAAAAAGTAACCTCTCAAATATCGCAAAAGTCTTATCCGTTAATAAAATTTAAGTTATAACAAATAATATCTTGATATAAAAACAAATCATCTATGATATAAAAAAAACTTAATAGTATATTACGGTACAAGAGGCGAAAGTTGAAGTTCCGCCACTGCGTGAAGTTGGCGCCCGAGGCGAAGCCG
>UELX01001143.1:0-50270 GCA_900480035.1 Eupelmus urozonus
TATATAATATCTTAAAACATCATTTTTTAATTTAAACCCGAGATGAGCACCTCTGCAGTTAGAGAACGTCCTTAATGATGCGAATGTTTAGTCAGCCATCCAATTATTAATTTCAGTCAACGATACTCGAATTGAATTTAATATTTTTTTCCAATATCCAATGTTTTTCTTTAAATACTTTTAAAAAATATATATATGTTTTCCTCTCCAATAAACAAAACTTAAACAGTCATTAAATCAAACTAAAATCATAGTCTCCAACCCATAAATATTCATTTTGTTTCATGTAACTCCTCAACCTTACATTCCCCACCCAAAGTACGCACAGTCACATCAACCTTAAAGCAGAAAACAATGACATCCGCGTACACCTGTACACCGGCCAGAGCAGTTTCATCTCGTGAAGATAAAGAGAGCCGGAATCGCGAGCGCAACGATCGTTCAGCGCACTTGACATTCGCGAAGTTATAAAGTTCGGAGCGAGTTGCGCACGTAGTTAGACGACGCGAGTGCGATACGGAACGGCAGAGACGGCAGATGCACGCGAAAGCACTCGACACCGAGTGTAACTGAAGTGCGATGGTTACTAAACTTCGCATGTTCGCTCGTTCGCGAGGATTTTTCTTGGAGTAGCGATTTTCCGTGTTAAGTGAGAAAATTGGTTTAAGCATTAAAACGAGATTTTATAGGAAGTTTTTATGTTGATGGAAAGTTTAAATGACTTGCTCTGCCTTTGATACTTTTAATTGTTTTAGATTGATAAAAAAAAGTTAATTTTTTTACCTGGATTATATATGTGTCTGACAGGATCCGGCAGTGTTCTACTGCGTCGCTAACAAACATTAGGTATACAGGTAACGCTAATAATTCTCGACTATACCCAAAAGCAACAAATCACCAACGATCCGAAGCTAACCATTCCCAACTAGACACAACAATCGTCATTCTCCAAAAACCTCCCTGACCTACAATCCCATTAACCCGACTAACGGGACAGCTCCGCTTGTTCTCCCTCAACCCTCGTTAAGCGCATCGGGCGCTGGGCTACCCTCGGGTCCACCTCTTTAAAGACTCCCGGCGCTTTAATGCGCCCGGGCGCGCGAATAATCATATGCGTTACGGCTCGGCCACAAGCTCTTAAACTCAAGCCTCCGTCCTCCTCCGGGTGCGTGCATTTATGCATCGCAAGCTCGCCGGGGACGGCGCATTATGCGTGCCCGTTACATAAACTTCGGCTGCATTTGCATTTGGCATTGAGCGCTCGGCGGACGTTTGCTTTATTTTTCCCCGGCGCTGCTTTTCGTGGGCGCCGTGTCACTCGTTTGGCTTTGTTTTTTTCCTTTGCAGAAATGATTTCGAGGCGCTTTGCATTCATGAGCTCGCCGAAGGTTTGTCCCGCTGGTTTTTACGGCTTTTCTGAGCGGCTCTTTATTATAGGGGCTTTTAGTTTCGGTGTATTGCGTTTAGTTACATGTGCGGCTTTTATGGCTCGTAAAATGTAATTGTAATAACTTTTGAAATAAAGAAGCGCGTTTACTGCTTAATTGGTTTGAAGGCGTTAACTTTTTTAGTGGACGTGATTGTATGAATGGTAGAAATAATGTAATGGTAAATGAACACGTGTTTTAAAATTAATGATTTGAAGAGATCAGTATATTTATATTGATTTTCTAAGGGAATAGTTATGAATAATTGAAATATTGCAGAAAAATGTATATTTGTCACCATGGGAGTAATAACTATCAAGTTTTAGTTGAAAACAACTTGCACTTTTTTTTTAATAGTATACAATTAAATTTATCTAAAACGTTAATTATATATTTTTTGTATGTTATTTTCAATGTATTTATTTTAATTAATAATAGTTCTTTTGAATTAAGGAAAATAATTTGGATTTTCAATGAAGAGTAGAATTGCTTCAAATGCAAATATTTGCAAAAATAATCAATAAAAAAATACATCAAATCTTGCATTGATTTTTCATGCAACGCTGTGTACCGTAGTTATGACTTCAACTGAAGGTTAGGTAAATTCAGCGCGCAACCTTCGTTTTAGCAGTCGTAATTATATACCTGCTTGTTACATAAATGTCAAGATCAAAAACCTCGCAGCAAAATGTAATTTTTATTTACTCTTTATATTTACTTAATTTAATGGATTTTTAAGTGAGTATTAGTCTGACATTATAATTTTAAAAATTTTTCTTATATTATTTATTATTAAATAAAAGTAAATTATTTCATAATGAGTCAGTAAAAAATGTATTATTTGTTTGCCTAAAATGAAGTAACTAAAATCTTTTATTAAATAATAATCTAATTTATGTTTAATTTTAATTCTAAGCATATATTATATTTTCATAATTTTAAAATAATAAAATAGAGGTTATAGGAATAAACAATTTAAAAAAGTACAATTGAAAACGCATAGTTTTCTCTATAATTTTCATTTCTATTTTAATTACTCTAAATCACGTCATGTAATAAAAGCACAATCCATTTTTGAAAGTAATATATCTACTTAAAAGAATAGTGTGTATCATTTTAGACCCTAAATTTGAACTAACCAGATTTATTGTAGTCTGTCATATAACTAGGGGGTCGAAATTTATGTTTTTCTTCATTTCCTACATGAAAACATAAGTTCTTACTTTATCATTGCTTTTTAGTAAAATAAAATAGTGCCTTTTCCATTACAAACGGCAACGCAGTTGGGAAAAATGAAAAATAGTAACCAGAGAAAAAATAAAAACAACAATATACTTTAAAAGTAAAATTATAAAATGTACCTAAAAACCCACTTCTTTCTAAAAATATTTAAATATAATAACATAATCTAAAAAATATCTCTTTCAATCTTCTACAAATATGATAATTAACACACAGTACTGTAATCCAAAATTAATTGGATTATCATCATTCGTCACAAATTATGTTAATTCCCGCCCGTTCTAGAAAAACACACCTAAAATCCAAACGCCCCGTGGCCATAATTCCTGCGTCGCATAATTTTCATCGACTAATGAGTTAATTTCCCACGCAAATCTCCATTCCCAAAACTCCGGGCAACGCCCAATTTTAGATGAGAGAAGCTTTACCTCTCTCAACTATCAAGCTTCCCCTCCACAATCGCAAGCACCTTTCAAAAGCTCGATCAATCGGATCATCTTTCCGCGTTCCTCGAGCGCGTACGTGTATCGAGCGCGTGCGCAAGCTCACCGCGTGCTTACCGAAAGCCGCATCGTCATCGAAGAGTAGGAAAAAGCTCGAACCGCAAGAGATTACGCATTATGTAAAAAAAACGAGAGAGAGAGAGAGAGAGAGAGAGAGGGAGCTTTCGGCTTTGTTTCGAGCTTGCGCTTAAGCGCGAAAATCGAACTGCTCGCCGCGCTATGGATATATGTTAGTAGGTTGTAGCTCGGACGTGGGTGCCGCTGACGAAGTTAGCTCGCGCATTGCGCTCTAACGCTATGTAATTTAGCGGGAGCTTAGTTTAAGGTGATGCAGCGGATGTACTTAGAGAGACACTAAAAATAGATAGTTCGAATATTTCGAATACTGTAGCATTCGATAATCCGATTTAAATTCATAAACAACAGAAAATTTTGACGAAAAATCACTCTCGCAACGTCCAATCACCAAACGATGCTGCCAGCACTTCTCGCAGCCTCGGAATTTCACACCCACCGTCCAAAAACAGTTAACCGCGCGGCGGGCGGCAGTGTGTGCATCCAATCACGCCGCGGAAACGAAAATAAACAGAGCACGAGGCGCGCGCGCGGTGCTCGCTTTCTTTTTTTTTTCTAGGCGGCCCTCGCGTGTCCGCTCGCTCTAGCCTATATATACCACGCACGCACGCGCGCGCGCGCATAACGTGGGCACGAATCTCGCTTCTGTGAGACGCGGATTTTTGGCCTTCGAGGTTGCGCCGACGTAGGTAAACTTCGAGCGTGCGTTTATACGACCTCGCGGCTGCGGGCCAGTTTTAACGAGGTTCACGCGAGCGCCTCGCCTATGCTATATATTTACGTGTACACGCGCGCCAGCGGGCTGGCTTTTCACGGCTGCGAGTGTCGGGAGGAAAAATATGTGTGTGTGAAAGCTGCTTGGTGATGAAGCTTTCGTTTTGTTTAGATGCTGAAGCTCAGGAGAGCTTGAGTTGCGTTACATGTTTGATGTGGAGTTATATGACTCGTAAAAGAATGGAGTATGGCACTCTGCTTATTATGTTTGCATAGTAGTTTCGATGGCTGGTGAAGAGATGATTTTGCGAGAAATATCGTCGATACGCTTTTTATTCGCATTCATAAAATTATCGGTAATACCTTTTAATCTGATTTTACCGGATATTCCGAGCTCTGATGGGTGGTACGAAAGAAAAAGTTTTTTAAATATTTTTAACAATTATAATAATTACTCAATTTTTTCTTTTTATGAATACTTTTTTTGCCAATTTACGAATAATAATATTTATTTAATTAATGTATTTCATCCATATTAAATAGAATTAAATTTTATCTTATTAATTATTTAAACACCAGAATTGATTAATAAAATGGGCTTTAACTTTGTTAAACTTATTTTTTACATAAAAAGCTTCAAGGCCGAGCACGCAATTATTCCGTTATCAATATTAAAATAAGCATATCCACGCTTTTGACAGTCAATTTTCAGGAATTTCCGAGCGATTACTACTATTAATCTTCTGCATAAATGCATTGGACCACGTGCAAATAAGATAATTAATTGAAATTCCTCGTGCCAAATGACGTTACTGAAAACGTGCTTGCGCGTCACGATCCTAATCAGCATATATGCATCTTCATTACCCAAAAGTAAAGAATCAACATATTTACACGTGAGATGGGATTAATGCCAATTATAGTATGTTTCTTTTAATGTCATGCAAACGTTTTCAAATTCATTGCCACGCATGAAAGTTTACTTTAGTTTCAGTGTGTATTAAGATTCAGGAATGGGTGATTAGTTTGCTTAATACCGTAGTAACTTTTCGTAATAAAAATAATACTTTCGTTTATCATAAAATGCACTGAATTGAATTTACCAATAAAAAAATAATTATTGTGTTTATGGAAAATACTTTCTGTAAATTATTTGTATGATATATTTAACAAAATTTTATCTCAAGAGAAATATATTTCGGAACCTTAGGATCCCATGAATATTAGTTTCGTGTTTGGGAGCATGCAAGCGTGTAGGAGGATTCATGACCAAATTAAGTTCTTGAGAACAGCTGAAAGCTTTTGATATACTAGGGTTAATTTCTGTTTCACAGCTCACGTAAAAGAAAGAGAAAAGAATTTATTATATATAATTTACTTTTTATAATTTTATATAATAACTTTGAAAGAGAATTCATAATATTACCTAATTGAATTAAATTATTTAATTCTTCACAAATATTTTATCGTTCAAATTATTACAAAATTAAAGGTACTCCAATTTACTTACTCTTAAGACAACTATAAAATAGAACAAAGATACTTTCTATTAAAAGACTTATTTTTATTTTAAGTTTTTTTATTTAAATTAGTTCAGTACTTTACAGGATTTATTCATGGCTTATTACAGATTTTCAGTATTATCACTTAAGCCTATTATGTAATGCAAGACAATAGGGAATGAGTAGCGGATTCCACCAATTAAAATTAATCTTAACATTCCTTCTTATTTTAATTTAATTAATATTAATTAACAAGTACCATAATTTGTTAAAATTTGTATGTCTTTCATTACTTATTTTTCATTAATTTCTAAAAATACAGCAAAAGTTATAGATTCATTTCGCATAAGACTACAAAAAAATTTACATAGACTTATCGGTTAAATATCGTTGTTATAACATGAAGCTTCAAAACAAAAAATAATTGCTTTATTGCCACTGCGACTCAATTATAATTCATTTATTAGCTATTAATAATTATAAACTTTTATTTATAGGATAGACGATTGCGTAATTAAATGATCTTTGTAAAGAAGTATTCTAAAATATTTAGCATTTAACAGCAAATAAAAATTTTGTTTACACGTGCAACAAAAGGCCCTTTTTAATAAATCAAAAATAAACGAAAAATAGAATTTTTCTACGCCGTGGGAGGAAAAGTTCTCTTGTAAATTAAACTATTTAAAAAATTTTGAAAAATTTTAAAAAATTTGCAAATTGGAAAATATTTGAAGATTAAATAATATACCCTATAAAGTCCTCAATTTTCTATTCCTTTTCCGTGTTCAAAAAGGGGCCAGTTCATGCTCTAGGATTGACAAAAATAGTGTATAAAAAGGAAGGAAGTGGCTTTTTCAGACTCGGATGATGTTTTGAGTATTTGTACCCATCTCAGGTGCCCTCGATTACCACTCGTGCTCAAACATCATCCTCACTACAAATAATCCAATTTTTCTTCCTAGTTACTCAATATCCTATTTCGAAGCGTTAGAAATAAATTACTTGAACATCAAATTTTGGAACATTACTTATGGACATAAAAGATGCAATTACTATGGTTTATTTATTTAAAAAAATAATATTAACATTTACAAAAGTAAACACGTGTGAATTAACTGAACAGACAGTCGTTTTATTTTTATATATAACTGATTCCAAGTTTATACGACTGATACTTTTTTTCAATATTGAAATAATGTTTGAAGTATATGATATTTAATATAAATTTAAATTATAAATGATAAATCATTTAATATAATAAATAAAGCGTCGTTAATGCTGCGATACTTCAGTTTAAAAGGTATAGACTTGTCGGATTAATTAAATTCAAGGAAAAGTCACCAGAAAACACATTTAATTAGTACCTCGAATTCCAATAAAAAAGAAACGATGATGACATTGATGAAATGCACATTTTACTGTACATACTGAATCGGCATTAAACCCTTGTCTTTGTATCAGTAGGGAGTCGTGTTTCGAAAAAAAAGATCTGGCATTCGCGCCGGCTCATATAACCAATCTCGCAACCAGTGCGAAGGTAAACATCATGCGATCGCTTTCATATTTATTGAGAAGCTTTATCGTTGCCTTTATGAAAAGATTCCTACGTTAAAAGAGCAAGAACGACTACCCTTTTTTTTACAAATGACGTGAAACTGGAGCTATAGGAATTATTTGTTGTATGAAAGGGAAAAAAGTTCGTTAAGCTTTGGAATAAATTTTACTGCGTGGGAGGTGTAGGAGTTTTCTTTTTTATACGAATAAAAATGATTGATTTACGCATGCACTGTTTGGCTATTCGCTGGAACTGCTGTTGTCGCGGTTAAATTGCTAATCTGAAAAAAGTTTTCTCGCGGAAAAACGTGGCTGTGAATGTATTTTTAGAGGGGATCGCCACTGCGTGCGGTTGTGGGTAGGAAAAGCTTTATTAGAACGTGTTAGTTAAACATCGAGTTTTTCAAGTGAATGAATGGTTATACAATTCGTCAGAAAAAAATGTGTTTAAAAAAGTGTCTATGATTTATTATGGAACGAAGCTTTATTGGTTCGTATAAAATTATAAATTAGATAAAAATAATTATAATTATGGAAAAATCATTTTTAAAACAGTAACGTCCAATCTAATTAAACAAAATGTTTATAAAAAAGGAAAACGTTGTTGGTAGATTAATGTACGAATACGGTAAGACTTTAAAGTATTAATCTTACTACTTTATACAAAAAATTAGACATCTATGATTAAGGGTAGAGCTAATTTCTTTACATTTTTCATTAGCAACGCAATATTGGCATTTTCTATTTGATATAACGTTACTTTTTACTCTTCAGTAATGGAAAAGGCTTTTAAATTTCCACTTCTACGATCCGAGATACACCTTTGTTACGTGTACGCATGGACACGTTCGCCAACATCCATAGACGTACAAACATACGAATATGTACTAATGGCTGAATGACCAAAGTGTGTTCGTACATACTAATGCAAGTCCTCGTCGAGCAGAAACGCGCGTAACTACTTAAATGCACATTTGAATGAATAAGTAAAGTACGCATGCATTTCTATACGTGAGGTGCTTATTGACAGTCGAGTGCGCTGATATTAATTTCTTTATAAACCGCTTGGCGATTCTAAGAAAATCATTGAAATCGAGGCAATAGACTGAATATATGCGTGCTTAGTAACTCGAGTTTCGAAGTGATGAGAGATTCAATATTAGTTTTACCTAAAATTATATTGAAGTTACTTGAGTCCAATAATCAATAAATAATTCTACATATCCATATGAAAATACCAGCGTTATTTTCAGAGATGAATATCTTTTATTTGATTAAAAATCTGTTATTACAATATAAGATAATGGCTAATAGGATTTATCGGAAAAAATATTTTCTCAAAATATCTGATTTCTCAGACCTTAAAACATACTTTTATGATGTTATCTGGAAAACTTTTTTCTGTTATTACAAGGCTTCCTCTAAGAGAAAGAACTATAAAACTTGAGGAATAACCACAATATTGTTATTAAAAGAAACCTTCTGCAATAAATTTAAAAATATGAAAAGATTAAAATTATAATTAAAAAAAATACAATCAAATAATTAATTAAGGCAAACAAGTAATTATAAGCATCAAAGTTAACTGTACATCGTTTTTTTTTTGTATTTAGCATACAATTATTATTATTCATTCACGCCAGAAAATAATTTGAATAATTCTTTTATTTTATGACAATCATTTTTCAGATCAACTTCTGCAAGTTTCTTTTTCATTTCAGGTCACAAATTAAAAAATACCCTTACCCAGAGTCTCAATTTAATCAAACCGTTGCTCCACACCAGTAATTATTTCAGCTCATGCGACTATCTAGCTTTGATTGCTTAGAAAAAAAAGTCAACGAGAAGTTTGCGAAAAGTATCTTCCACGAGTTCGACTAGGTAAAGCGAAGCTGCATGAGTGTGTGTGTATGACCACACGAGAGCTAACGCCGTATAAGGTTGCAGGGATTCTCAACTGGCTTTCAGGGTCAGATAGAGTGTGTATATGAGAGAAAGAGACAGATAGAGCTGAGAGAAAGAGAGATAGAGAGTGCTGCATCTACACAGCGCGCGGCTTCGAGGGTCGATCGATTTGACGTGCGTAGAAACTTAAATGGATGCTTTAATGCTATTTATAACGCTAAACTCGCCACCCAGCGGTTCTCCGTACCTACTCCAAGTCGAGAGGGGGCAATCTCTTGCTCTCTCTCTTTTTCTCTCTAGCTCTCCCTCGCAGGCTTGTTTAACGCTTTGCGAGCTACACATTGCAGTGATATGGAGATTCTAACCCGTTCGTTGGTCGAGATCTATGGACATAGTGTTTCCTGAGAAGATATGTTGAGGAATCTAGTTTAACGTCTAGGGCCATGTTGTTGGTACTTTTTATTTTAAAAAGAACAGGAATACAAATTTAATAGTTTCCGTGAATTTTAAACTGGATTACTTACAGATACTTTTAAAAATAAGTTATGCGCTACATGTTTGCGTGTAAAGTTAGATTTCTAGTATCGTTAAAGTGAAAGTTTATTTATTAAACGAATTTAAAAGATATCTTGAGTTTAGAAATATTAATTTTATGAAATTTATGACTTTGGTACATCCACTTGCAGCTTATTTGGCCAAGAAAGTGACTCGTAGCCTTTTTTGTCCTTATTTTTTTCTTTTCTTATTTATCAAGGGATACGGACAACCGAGCGGATCTCTAAAGGTTGCTACGGCAGTGTCATGCATCACCTGGCATATATTTAAGGTGTTTATAACACACTGCGTGGGCTGAAACTCCGAAAATATAGTCATATTACCTGCCGGACAGTTTTTTAAGCCCTTAACTGACAGAGAATTATATATGTACAAAAAAAGTCATGCCAAAAGTGGCAGTGGATCATATATGTATAAATTGGAATAACTTTGGTAATTATCTATGAAACTTTACCAAATTTGGTATACAATTGCAGCCAGGGTTCCTGTAGTACTCGAAAGCTATAGTATTCGGATTTGAGAAATACACTTTGTGTCAAAATTTTTGTCGCCCAAAATTGAAAACTTTCCTCTTTAAGCCCCTTTTTTAACCCCTTCGGAATTTCATAAGCCAAAAACAACGCCGAGAATGAAACCAGCGATCTTAAAAATCCCTATATACACTATCTGTATAATTATATGTAGTATTTGCAGCTACCAGTTTTAGCACGAAAAATTATAAATACTTTACCAGTAAAGGGGTTAAAAATGAAAAATCACCTAAACGATCATCAACATTGCATAGGTTACCCGCGGTCACTACAATTATACTGTATATCTATGATCAGAATCTCGTTTTAAGTAGGCGGATGCCTGTTGCAGAAAATAACTTATTCAAGAGAAAGTACGAAATTACTTGTGTGGAATATTTTAGATAAATTGTTTCAAACTCATATCATATCAATTATTGTTGGTCATGAAAACATAATTTTTTTTATCATATTCTTTTTCTAGAAATTTGTCTTGCACGAAGAGATCCTAAATACTAATATTAAATTACTTTTCTTGTCAGAAATGCATTTCGTAAAAAAAAAATATAAAAAGTAATTTAGCAATTATGTAACTAGCAAAGTAATTAACGTTTTAATGACAAGCTCGGTAAACTAAAAAAATGTTAATTATTACAATTCAAATTTAAAATATCAAACTTGTTTATGAAATTTTATAATAATTTTTTCATCACCAAGAATACAAATAAGAAGTAGAGCTAAACGCCTATAGTCAGACAGAACCCACTATTACCAGTTGTAAATTCCTACCCAATAAATACTACATCGATAATTCAAAAAAACCAAAAAGAAGCAACGCGTGACTCGCCTAACAAAAAGAAACTCCACCGCTTCTCCCCCCAAAAAAGCCGCATTCCACGCGTGACATTCAATTGCGCTCGGGGTAATTTCATCAGCGCGAAATCACCATTACAGCGCGCGAGATCTCCGCCCCCTATTCGCAAATTTCTTCTTTGCCCGCGACGCTGGCCCGCGTGGGCGTAAAATACGAGACGGTCCCTTCATGAAACATTCACGAAAGCACGCGATCGCAGGCCGGGGAGGGGGGGGATGCGCAATAAACCGAAAGCGCATCGGCCTGAGCTCGGACGATTATCCGGCCGACGATTCTCGCTGAGAATTGCAAATTTCGGTGAGAGAGTCCCGCGGGGCTGCGAGAGTGACTGAGAGAGGGAGGGGAGAGGGAGAGCAATAAAAAAGGCCGCTCGCGTGCGCGGCAGCTCGAGAGATCCGCAGGGATATTAAGCTTTATGACTGGGATGAAGAGAGCATGAGGGATGGAGGTTGGAGAGAAAGAAAGATAAAAGTTGAAGGTGTCCTTAGATAGATAGGAAGGGTGGAAGGTAATATTTATATTAAAGTATGTGCAAAGAGGATTGCGAGACTGTGAGGACGGTGGATAAATATTGGGAGAGTAAATTTTTGAGATTAAGAATGGATTTGAACTTTTTTAAAAGCGCTTTTAAAAGTACGGGTTTTTGATAAATTTTCGCTTAAAAGTTTTATAGTTTTTGTGATTTTACGTATTTACTGCCTGGCTGGTAGACGATAAAAATTAAATTCTGAAAAAATTATGGAAGAATAAAAGTTAATTTTAAATATGCAAATAATCGGACATTTCAGCTGCACGAGGGCATTGGATGAACCGGAGGGTGAGTAATTCGAGTAAATCAGATATTCGTATTTGTGGACGTTCAATTTTTCAGTTCAGTATTTGCGAGATTCGAGTAATGACAAAAGCTGTTGAATTGACGAATGCTACATTGTTGCTATGTATACATTGATTTATAAATATTTGATTAATATTTTCTATTATTATTCTCTTATTTACTCGTGATAAAAAAAAAAATAATTATTTATCTTATTTCGTTGTAAAAAGTTGGTTTTAAAAAGTAGAAGTGGACTAAACCAAAATTGAAAATAGATATTTTTTAGGAATATTACAATAAGATCAGAAAAATTATATGCAAATGTAAAACAAAATTAGCTTCATCAAAATCAAATAAAAAAGAAAAAAATCATAAGCGAAAATAAAAAGAATGCTTAATCAATAGAACCGCAAGAGTCGAAACTAAATTCAGCAACAGAGAAAAGCTGCATTAAAAAACGACCGAACGTTCTTACAAAAACAGATCACGAAATGAATTAATAAAGCGACGCCAAAAGCGACCGCCAATAAAAATCAGTATATCTCAAATAAACCAAAGTAAAAGCCACATCGCAGACGAAGAAGTGCAAGACAGAGAGCTAGAAAAAGTGGAAAAAGAGAGCTTCGGCGCCAGGAGGTTAACGGTTTCGTACTCGTAAAGTACTCGGCTTGTACACAGAGACGCGATATAAGCGAGGCGATCGATGCAGGCGCGAACTCGTACGCTAGCTTGTTTCGCGTGCTCACAATCGGTTTCTTCATCTCGAAAACTCATTGGCCTATTACGATTATTAGCGAGCTTTCGGCGCTCGCTCTGCCACTTATTTTTTTTTGCGAAGCTAATAAAAATTCTGGGTTATCGCGAATTATTCGAAAAATATTTTGAATTATTTTTAGTTTTTACGCTTATTGATTTTCACTTAGAGTTTTTTTTTTCATGGCGAGAGATGGACAGACGATTAATGCGTCGAGATAAATTTTATGGATAAGGAAAATGGTTATTGAAGTTGATAGTTTTATTTCCATTACAGATAGTTTTGCAGGATTGCACTTTTAAGCAGATTGTTATTATTTAATAGACGATAAAAGCGGTTTGCGCTGTTTTTTTATCGATGTTTATTTTATTAATAATCCACGCATACAAGTGTACTACGAAGTTAATAAATTATGTAGAGTGGTGAAAACTTGATAAAAAATTTATTTACATATAGAAAATAGAACGGAGAATAATAAACATTAATTTTCAAGACAAACGCTATCCTTACCCTAAGCACTTTTAGGCAATTAAAAGTTTTAAAATCACTTTTACAATTATTATATTATTCTAATATATTGGTCAGTAAAAAATTACCACTAGTTTTTAATGAATGTCTCATGAAAAGCCAGCGTACACATAAAAGCACTTCCACCATGGTACAGTAAATAGGTCAATATCAGATGAGTATTTGTAAATTATCTACAACGCTAATGAAGTATTATGCATACGTCCGATCTGCATAATAAATTCATGCCGCAACTGATGATTTTATCTTTCACCTTTTTTGCTAATTTAAAAATATATTATCAAATTATCGAATCGCTCGAATCTACACGAGATAATCGCTTTGTACAAAATAAAGTAGTTCATTTAATTTACTTAGATATTTCAATTGTGTAGGCTAATTTGATTTCGACACAAAATCATTGTTTTATGAAGTTAATGATGTGAGTTTGTATTGTAGTCACTTTGAAAGTGATGAATAACTCATTGAAGGTACTAAAATATTCATTAAAAGAACAAGTTCAGCTTAAAAGAAATTAAACAAATTCCAACTTGCAGAAAATTATTCTTTTCTTCAAATATACAATATTTAATTTTAGAATGCCAAATTTAAAGTATTCTTTATGTAATCACGAAACAGCATGCAAAATTTTTTATTCGTATAGAAACTTTTAGTGCACCTACCTATCAACATGGTTTTAACATACCCCATAAAAGTTGGTGCATAATAAAGCGATCGAACGAAAGGAACGAGCCAATTCCGGCTAAATTTCGTTCATTACTATTCAGTGGACGTATCAGATATCTATAGGTGCTCTTAGCCCTCTTCATGACCTTAGAGTAATGACTCATCTTGAGTTACATTATAAGGTTCGGAAGAAAAATATGGATGGCTATCAGTACCTAGATGTCCAAAACGTCGAATGAATAATAATAAATGAAAGTTGCAAAGAAAGCTTATAGGTCATGGCTTTTAAGCAAAGTTTCAGATCTTCTTTATTCGATGAATTATTAAACTTGAATATTGTTATTTCACCCTGATAGACCTTATAAAATTGTTAGTAGCTATTTTAGAAGTTGTTGACAAAACGTATTTTAATGCAAGTATAAATTTAAAAATAGAAACTATTACAAATAAAATTAAAATATAGATTATTATGAAATCTTTTGATACTCTTGTAAAAAAATTAAAGAAAGATATTCGATTCTAATGATGAATCCCCTAATTTTTATTTTATTTTCATTGACGACAAAAAACTTCTTTACAGAATCATGAATCCCTATCGCTTCAACAATTAAAACTTTTCAACGGAATAAAAACAATCCTTTTATTACTATGCAACAAACAGAAATTTTCCAACTTTAATCAAAATCAATGACCCAGAAACTAAACTGTTTCTTTACCTGAAAATAGCCGAATTTCCATCTCCCAGCCGTTATTAACTTTCGCAACAATCGATCTCACCCAACATAAACGCTACACCAGTTCAATTCGAACACATCCCGCATCAATTATTCAGCCCTTTAACGCAGGACTCGCCGGGCTTCAGCCGGCGAATGAAAATTCCAGAATTACATTCCTCCGGCATCGATTTCTCTTGCTTAACCGCGCCGCTGCCGATGTATTAATTTCTCGAGTCCCATTCGATTACAAATCGGCAGCCGATGATAGCACGCACGCCGACTTTAATTTCGTCTTCATATCGCGGCACTTGAATAATGCTCGATTCGCGCAATGCCGTAATTTATAAATGACGCGAATCTGCGATTTCGTTCGCTTCTCTGTGAGCGTTCTGTGAGCGTGCTTTGAAAGGAAGGGATATCTTCTCTTTTGTGCCTGATGCTCTGAGTGTTCCCTCGGAACTTTGATCGTAATTACGCTCTTTCTATTATTTGATAGGGATTGTGGCATTGCTATTGAGGTGAGTGTGAATTATGCGTCATTCGCTTTAATTGAATGGTTTTTAGAGGAAGCGTTGGCGATGAGTTTAGTATTTGCAAGTCGCATGAGTAAAAGTGTATTTATGTTTGTTAAATCTCTGACTAATAAAAGTGAATGATGATTTATATGGCAATGTATAAATTAGTTAAACAGAAAAAAAATGATAAGATAAAAAATAAAACTGAAATTATAACAATGTCCAATCTCTCTGATATTCAACGAAAAAACGAGAAATGCCTAAAAGCACGGCGCGCTTAATACCTGAAGTACCGCGGAGATAATTCTCAGCTACAAAATGGAAAATATAATAACTGCCTTCCATTAAAGCATCGCGAAAAATCCACGCCCGACTAACGCAACAATCATTTACACAGGTCTAGCCGGCATTGTTCCGGGGAATTATTCATCGCCTCTAGAGTCGCAGAATTAACGAGGGAAAAAGCCGCGTCCGAAAAGAGAATGCGGGATGAAAAAAATTGCGAGACATAAGAGCGGACAATGAGAAATATAAGGTAATGGAGGAAAAAGGGCGGCGGTGGCAAAAAGAAAAGCATGAGGGCAAGACGGATGAGAGAGGACGGGACGTTGCTGCAGCGTGAGTGTATGTGTGTGTGTGAGAGAGAAAAAGAGAGAGAGAGAGAGAGAGAGAGAGAGAGAGAGAGAGCTGGAAAAGCTTACTCGAAATGACACTTGGAAAACAAGAGACTACGAGGCCGGGGTCGCATTGACTTTTAGATCTATCCTCCTCGCCTGACGACTTTAATTATCACACTGCAAAGTTCTCCCCGCGTTCGCACTGCTCTCTCCTTCTCTTTCTCTCTCTCTCTCTCAAGCTGTCTTTCTCATTTACTTTCGCCCGGCGCATTCGCTCTCTTTATTTCCTCTATTTCCCACTTTGCCGCTGCTTCTTCGCTCTCCCTTTTTTGCGACCTCCTTCTTTCTCTGCTCTCGCAAGCCATTCGAAGTCTCCGGGATAATTTCGCGCGAGTAATGCGCACAGACGGCAGAAAATAAAGTTGGAGCCCTTAGCTGCGAGCGGTTAACTTTGTACACTTCGATAATGCGAGCCGGAGCGCGGAGGATTGCAAACAAGACTTGAGCTTGAAAACCGCGGCTTGCTTGTGTCGATTTGTGTAAGGCATTCACGTAGGGAGGTTAGCTCTGAGGGCAGGTCGAGGCTTAAATGCCGCTGTGCTTTACTAATTTTATGCCTGCAGCTCGATAGAGTTACTACAAGTTAGTTGATGTAATTTGTCATGCGAATTCTTATGATCGGGTTCGGTAATAAATTAAGAGTTGTTTGACGTAGACATGTAAAGGTAAAAAATTAATTTTGTAGTTTTACAATCGATTTGAACATTTTTTGCCGATTTTATAGAAGCAAAAAAAGTACGGATAAAAATACCATTTTTTGTACAGAAATATCAATGTATAAATCAAGTTTATAATTTTAGTATAATTTTAAACCAAATAGGCACTTTCAATTTGCAAAATTGGCAAAACGATACAGAACAAAAAACATAATTATATTAATAACTTTAAAAATAACTTACGTGACGGTGAACACATTAATAATTTTAAAAGTTTTTCAACTCACCTGTAACATAAAAAAAATCAAGCATAAATATATATTTACAATCAGACATGAGATAATTTTGTTTCAATTTTTAAGTACACAATTTTAAATAATTAAAAAACTTCGTAAATGAGTTTTTGTACGCATAAGTTTATCGTTAACTTTAGAAAAAAATCATCATACCAAATATCCAAAAATCATAAAACCTAAAATTCGCCAGCACTGCCCCACGCTCCAAAAAATCAAGCAACTTTCAACAACCAGCTCCAACAACTCCCCAACGCCTTCAAAACTAAATCGAACCCAGCTTCAATCTCACTTAAACCCTTCAACAGCTCGACATCTCAATGCAGCTCGCCCAGCCAAGACATCACTCTCTTGCGAGGCACCTCCAGACATTTATAATCCTTCAGAGAAAAAAAAGAACGATCCACGGCACTGTCCGTAGAATTGTAAAAGGAACTGGCGCGTTTCCTGGCGAATAATCGCTTGTCGATATTCCATTGACGGTTATATTGTGCTGCGCTCGTGGGCGGCAAAAAAGCCGGGGGGGCTTCCAGCTGCGTTATATAACCAGTCGGTGTATCGAGGCGCGCATGTAGACGGGCCGCAAAAAAAGAGGAAGAGGAACGAGGCGCGACGTCGAAATGAAGAGAAAAACAGAAGAAGAACGGGTGAGCTATGGCTCGTCCTTTTGTGTGTGCGGCCGCGCCGATTATTTCCTTTATCTGTTTTTGATCGCTTTCGGATATTAATTTTCCGAGGCCGGGGCTTTGTCGACTTGCGGCAGGCGAGCGGATCTCGTCGGGCCTTTTTTGTGAGGAACGTGCTGGTTTATCAGATTGTCGAAATTAAATTGTACGGGTACAGGTTCGATCTGGTGGATGGCTGAAAAATGAGCGAAAATGATGATTTATTGGATGAAAATTTAAAATTGCAGGCGAGAGAACGGGTGTTGAGTATGTTAACGTAATTTTGATGAATAGAAAGCATACTTTTGTGATCGATGTTTTTAACACTCGGTTTTGTAGTGTTTTTTGCGAAACTTATGGTCGATTTACAAAGTGAGTTATTAGAGCTTGATTTTTAGAAGTAAGGAACTTATTTGTTGTGAATCCTGTGTGATATGAATTAAAATATTATTATTGAATATATAAATTAAAAAGTATGAAAATAGTATTTATCCTAGTAATAAATCATTGAATTCCAATAGAGAACGATTAATTTATTTATTTAATTCGTTGACACTTCGATCATTTAACACGACTCTTTTTAAGGAAAATTATAATTACAATAATAATAACATACTACCTGAACTTCGGTAATTAAATGCTACCATTATTGTGATAAAAATTTATTTTTAAAAAGAACACAAGAGTCATGAAAAAGTCAGCGAATTAAATAAATAATTGTGGAAGCATTTACTGTGAATTAAGAATTAGGGACGCAGAAGAAAATAGTCTAGTTTTGTACTAATATGGTTATGCTACTAGGTACATATTCATTAGAGGAGCAACTTTACAGCAGATCAGAAGCAAACTATGTAAATGTTACAAAGTTCTATAATAGTTATAGAATACAAAGTTTAAATTATAATGAATTTTTTAGTGTTTAATTAATCTTCTACAGTCCCAAAAGTCAAAGAGATACATCGAAACTTTATATGTAAATTTAACTAAAACACTTTGATGGTATTTAAATTTAAGTATTTAAATAAATTTTTCTAACTTTTTGTTAATATTATGTATTTACCTCTATCAAAAACGTTTCTACATCATACACATGACATTCCTCTCACCTCATTAACAGAGGCTTCATTGAATACCCAACTTCTTCCCAAGTCCAAGACCCAAGCAGAGAAAAAAAAAATCACCACCCATCTTTTTCCCCTTATCACTCATTCTCCTCCAGCTCGTGATCAATCAATCCTTACTCCCCCTAACTTCACTTACTTCCGCTCTTCCCGCATCAAACTCATCAAGCAAACAAACCGCTCTTCCCTTCCAGCCATTGTCCACGCACATTTAAACAGGCACTCGACGGTAACCGAACACCGGCGCCCGTAATTTAGGTGTGCGCACGACGACTGTGGACTTGACGAGTTGCAGAAAGGGGGTCGACGTCAGAGAAGTGAGGAGGAGAGGAGGAGGGACTAGATTAGAGGGAACAAAGTGCGGATCGACTTGCACGGAGCTGCTGCTGCTGCTGCTCTCGTCGTTACAGCGCGTAGCAAAGTGTGAGGAACAATGGAGCCCCGACGATGCGCCCCGGCTCTTTCTCTTCGGGCAGACCGCGCGCATTAATTATGCTAATGAGGTCCCGATAACCGGCTAAGAGTCTCCGCGGATCGTTACCGGCGCTTTTATTCTCGGATGCTGAGGAGCTGCGGTTGGCTGTATCGAGGTAACGATAGGAGGAATTTTTGGGGTGAGCGGTTCGATGGGAAGAGAATAGGTTTGTTTGGAATTAGGACTGTTGTGGGTGGTTTTGAAATATTGTTTATTTTTGTATTGCTAATATTTATAAGTGTTTTAGAGTATGATTTCTTTTTAAGACTACTCAAATCTCTTATTATAGAGCTTATTCGGTTCTATAATATGATTTTGGTAGTGTCTTGGAGAAGCAGGTTTATATAAGAAAACTGTAGCTATGTTCTGTGTGGATACACAGTACAATAAGCAAAAACCTAGAATAAGGGAGAATTGATATAGGGTTTTGCTATTTATGGAAGTTTTTTGATTATCTTTGAAAAAGTTCGTTCTGGTAAATCATTTATATGACTCACCTAACTGTGCAGTGAGTCTGATTTATGATAATGCTGTTTTATTACAGTATTAATCTTTACTGCGTTAAATATATGATTTCGACCGATATTTGTTCCAAAGATATATGTTCAGTTACTCTCTGAAAAAGTGATCAAGTATCGCATGAAATATAAGTACGTCCGACTATAATCTTCCCATAAGTTTCTTCATAATAGTTCATGAAAAGGTTCTTCCAGTATTTTTTCATCAACTGAAACATTATCTTTCACAACGTACCTTCAATTAAATATCCCAAATTAATAAATTAAAACAGTGCAATAATTTTTCTCATAACCATTTAAAGCGACAAAAAAAACATACATCAAGTTGAAAATACCGTCAAATTTACTTTATTCCGTTTTACGCATATCGAACCATTAACAACTGAAAAAACAGCTATTTCGCAATTCCGAACCGCGATTTCAAGCTAAAAGCAGAAAGCTAATGCAATTTGCAGTTTTATCGAGATAAACAAGCGAGCGGTGTCGTAAATTGGAAGCGCAGCGGGCAAATCAAAGCTCGAAATGCACAGCGCGCCGCTTGGCAACGCGGCCGATGCATTCGCTCGACTAACGCGCAATCATTAGTATCAATCGCGTGTGCGACTGCTTGTCACGATCTATGCGTCCATGGTTAAAATTTTGAGCTTGATAATGCGGCAATGATTTTGATACTTATAATGGTTAGCAGGGAATTAATAATCAGTTGGGTGAGGCTGAAAGGTTTAAGTTAGTTTACTTGTGTGCGCCTCGAGTTTTATTTCACAGTGGGATATTTATTTTTTTTTTCGCGCTACTTTTTAATAAGTAAACAGTAGAAATTTATAATTGATAATGCAAAGCTGTGTTTAAAGTTAACACGCTCAGAGGGGTAATTGAATTCTAGTAGCAAAATACAAACACTTATACGTGCTTTGATTAAATTGCCACATCCGGCATTAATAGGTATCGAAATTCAATAATTAACTATCAGTAAATGCAATTATATAGCAAGAAGAGGTTTCATCTCTTTGAGAATATGTTAATTTATCTGTATACTTTTCTTCGAATTTTATTATTTAGTAAAAATGAAGCTTAGTTTTTAAAATCGAAAAAAGTATTATTCTTTTATTTCAATAATTTAAAAATTTATGTAAAATTTTTATGACTAATGTTTTTTTTTAGTTAAGTTTTACTATTTTCTTTTTATTTTTTACTTTAATATGAAGATCACTGCGAAGCTCAAAAGAGATCTTAAAAATTTAATACTTGACAAGTTGTGTACTTAGTGTCTTTGCTAAACTTTTTTAGGGTTGTTTGCTCTTATTTTATGGATATGTATGAACAAACAAACTTAAGAACTCAATACGTTATGAAATCGCTGAAATTGGCAGAAAGTTAAACTATAATATACCTATCAATATTGATCATAGTTTGTAGAGAATAGTAACATTATATGAAAAGAATTTAGTGTTTTCATAAAAATTTTTAAATGTATCAAAGGCTTACTATTTATGTATTACTTGCATGAAAGTTTTAATGATCCATTTTCATTCATCTTTCATACTTTACACTTGTAAAATAGAATTTATTTTAATATTTATATGTCACTGTAAGTAGGTATTATATAACTGCGTTTGCTAATTAAGAGTACAGCTTACTTATTCAGACCCACAGTAATGGCTAAAGAATTATAAAAATTTCTGGCAAAATCTTACAGTCGTTTCTTAAATGATAAAAATAAAAGCACTATCTAAAAGTTTATCTAACTGATATAAATATATGTATAGTCAAATATTAAAGAAAAATAATTTCAATTTATCAAACAAAATGATAAACAAACTTACTTCGTAAGTCAATTTGTTTTAGCAATCAAACTTTCGTGACAGGTATTACACGATAAATGTTAAGTAACCAAAAATTTTAAATTCTTATTTAAGACACGAATTAGTGTATTATAAAATCATATTTACTGTATTTATCAACGGTAGAAACTAAAACGATACCATATATTTTCTTAAAATTTCAATATCTCTCATCGTCGTTTAACATTACTTTTTTAATTTTGATTTTTTATTGAATCATAAAATATAACTTTTTGTTATTTTTAAACAAATTTTGAGATTTTCTTATATAAAAAATATTAATTAAATTTGCATCTGTAGAAAGTATTATCAACTATCGTGTCTCAAAGTATAAAATTGAATAAAAAAATTTTAATTTGACTAGTAGAGGAAATTTATTTTTAAAAACTCATTTGAAATCCGTAGTTATTTTTACCTTTTTTCAGAATAAATATCTCATTAAAATTAAGTACAATTGTTCACGCGTCAAAAAATATTGTATTCCAGTAAAACATCCGATGAAAAGAAATACTATATATCTCTGAGAATATTACCCATTGCCCGCGACAATAAAACCACACGTTATCAAAAACTGTTCGAAAAAAAAATAACGCGCAAGCCATCAGATATCGAAAGTCCCTCACACACCTAAAACCCATATCTCTCTAACAAAATATTTCACAAATGCCACGAGCCAATCTTCATTCAACTCACGTAAAACTCCCGATAAATATACACAAAATCAATTCTCGCCGCGACAATATTGCGCGCAAGTGAATATGTGCACCTGCATCTGCATATCCCTACCACAAATTCCCTGGATAGGGCGAGGGAGAATTTTTCCCGTACCTCCAACGCATAATCGCGTGACAGCTTACGCGCGGTGATTTATACGGCAACGTCATTTTTCATTCCCGAGTCGGAGGACGGAAAAGCCGCGGCGCAGCTTCGAGTTTAGATTTGTGATTATACGCGTGAGCTGGAAGTCGAGACGGAAGGCAGAAAGCTCGCGGAGGCTGTGTATTTTCGATGAATGTTAATGGGATATTTGTGATAGTCGAGGTTACTGCCGGGCTGCGCAAGTTACGTCGGTGTATGTTTGGGCTTTTTGTGTCTGTCTAGATGGAGGCGGAATAAATTTGTGCATTTTTTCGCGTTTTGCCAAGTTTATTTTGAAGAAGTGGGTTTTGCTGGTTCTTTGGGTGGAATTGATTAAAATACGATTAGTTTAAATTTCAACTTTGATACCTATACAAAAAATTTGTATACATTCGATTTTGTGGTTGTTCGCAATAATTAATTGAATGTAGTAAAAGGTACGATAAAATATAGTTCATGTTTGAGTGGAGAAGTTATTGTTCGTATGCTTTTTTATATTGACTGGAGACTCTATTGAATTTTGATGATTGAATATTTATTAACTCCCGTTTCTGGATATATATTAAATCTTCTCTAAGGACTATATAAAATTTAATTAAAATATGTAGTAACACATGTGTGATGGTTTAATTCAAGAAATGTTGCTACATATTTTAATTAAATTTTACATGGCCCCTAAGAGAGAATTTGATAAATATTTTAAAATGTAGACTTATAAATAATTTTTAATAAAAATTCGTTCGTCTAAATTCAGTAGTTTTTAGATCAAATAGTATATTGTTCAGTTATGACAAACATTTCTCAAAATCAAGCAAAATATTTACTATATATATTTATACATATTCGTAACGATACAACTCCGAACGACAGTCTTGGCATTGCTTGAAAAGGGCGAATGCGAACACTTAAATTAAATCAAGTTAAATTAGGCTTTAAAATTAATTAAACCTTCACTCGCGAGTTAATTAAACTCAGCGCCGCACGAGCCATCCCCTCGACGAATACTGAACCCTAGGATTCAGCGAGTGTTGCTTTCACCTACCGAAGGGACCGCACCTACGAGCTCCTAGCTCAAACTCGTCCATCAGTCGTAATGAACGCTTTCCGAAGAAAATAAAAAAAGACGCCACTCAAGGGAAAATCAAGTGAAATACGCTCGAACTTATCGGGAGCATGAGGGAAAGATACATCAATATTTGCATCTGCTTGGGCCAATGGGGCGTGGTCCTCTCCTCCCCGCGCATATCTTGAATCAGTAGAGAAGGTACGCGCTATAGTCAGACCGAGCCTCGTGATTTACAGCTGCATTTCTTTCAAATTTACCGCACGTTCGAGGAGCCCGTTTATTTTGAAAATTTATGTTTATGGTACGTACGTTTGTGTTTGTTTAGATAATGTAGGAGAATTCGGGGCAGAGCTTTCTTGCTTCGCTGCGTATTGGCGCTTCTCTTTGTGTCGTCAAAAAACGACGCAGAGACTTTTTACCGAGAAATCTCTAAAGTATCAAAAGCGCGCTGAAATACAAGCTTTCCCCTGAAAAACAAACCAATACAGTCGATGATTTTATAAGAGATACTCCTGAAAAATTGCTTATTTACCCATTCCTCAAAACTTTCCAATACTTCCCAAGGCAAAACGCTCGCTCCTCCCACCCGCCTCCTCCCAACTTCAAAAAGCCCTCTCTCTAAAAATTTCCATTCCATCCCGCAGACTTCCACTTCATCATGCATCTCATATCCCGACCCTTTGATCATTCCCCTTCCTTGCATCGGTTCAGCTCACCCGCGCTCGATCCATCCTCTCCTCCCACCGAAAAAAAAAACGAACGACCGAAAACTTCGACTTCACCAAGATTAAATCGCATGCATATACAAAAGCGGCCCTCGCTGGCGGCGTTTGATTTATCGAGCTGCGCGTAAGAGAATATCCAGGCCCCCGCAGCGGCGATTTATCGGTGCTCTCTCCCTGGGTACAAGCGAATTTATTCGCCGAGCCCCGAAATTACGAGCGCGTAAGGTCTGCGGCCACTTCCGCACGGCTGAGGATGTAGAAGAGAGCGGGGGGAGGGAGAGAGAAAGCGGAAGGTTGTTATCGGATTCCCGTCTTCGTCGCGAATTTAATGCGACGACGCATAATGCGGTTAGTTCTTTGCGTACGTGGGGAGAATTTTCTCGGCTTGGATTATACGGAGAGATGCCGCGAGTTCAGAGAAGGATGTCAAGAATATCGTCAATTATGAGGGTAGTGAGTTAGTGGGGGTTTGGGTTTGTAATTTTTCTTTTAATTGTGGAATAGAAGAGTTAATTTGACAGTGTTAGAGTTTTTTGAGATTGTTAGTATATTATACGTGGTGTATTTGATTATAAAGATTTTTATTTAAATGCGATGGGTTGAGTAATAAAAATAAATGATACTTGTTAATATTAATATTATTTGTCTTCAAATTTATTCTATTATTTTAAAGTAACATAATTTTTGGAGTAGCGGTAAAGTAAATTACTGTAATAGTAAGTTCAACGTTAAATTAACCGTTGACATTTTGTGGGCAAAGTTTACGTACTTACCGAGTAATTTTCTAGTGAATACTACAAGAGTTTTATCTCCACAAAGCTTAGGAGGAGGCTAAAATGCACAATTTATAAAAGCACTTTCTTCTTAACTATGTCATGCACAAAAAGAAGCTTCCCGAAGCGCGGAAAATTCACTGGCATTGTATTACTAAAGTTTTTGACAGGTTTCATCTGCTGATTAAGACCGTTCATCAAAGAAATGATGCGACCCACTCAACACAACCCCATTTTTACACTCTCTGAAAAATTCATCAACAAAATTTCCCAAAAGTCCCACACCACGACACCAAAACACGACCCAAAACCCGCTTATAAATACCAAAAGCCAAAACCACCCTGCCGCAGCATGACAAAAGGCCCGCGCCGATCATACGCTACCTTCACAATCACGGCCAAAAACTTGTCAGCGCCGGCCAAGTTTCGGCCCCCAGCAAAACTCACACACAGCCGCGCCGCGAGCTATCACCGGCAAGAGCGACAAGTCCTGGGGCGAGTTGCGGCTCTCCAACTCGGAAGTTCGATTCAAACGAGATTCTGGGATGGGGGTGGCAAGTCAGTCGGATGGGCAAAGTTCCGGGCGGCCAATGTGGAACTTCTCGTGGGGAGGAATCCGCGAGACTCGGGCGCATCAAATCTCCCTGACTGGGGCTCGCTATTTTATACTCTCGGGCTTGAGGCTCAAGTTTCAGGCGGGAATTCGCGAATTTAAAGCAGTTGAGAGGGGCTTAATGCGCGAAGAGCGAATTGTCGCGGCTGATTAATTGAGCGGGATGGAAAGTGCTGCTGGCACGTTGAGTGTTTTGTTTGAGTGGAGGATGGAAGTTGATTTTGGGGTGGAGATTTTGTTTGGGTAAGTTGTGTTCGATGCTTGGATTAGTCACGTTGGGAGGATTGGGGATTATAGAGGGAGATTGTCTGGATTAAAAATAAAGTGAATTAATGGATGATTTCTGTGGAAATTTAATTCAATCATTTTTTGAGAATCTTTTTAAACTTGCCTTTTAAACTAACTAAATTTGCGAAGCATTTATTTTAAAAATTTCCTTTATAGCGGAGATATCTTGCGTTTGGTATTAAATAATTTCTCAAATAATAGCTGTCTAAATAGAATCAGTCAAAATCAGTTAGGTCAAGATGTACTACATACAATTTTAGAGACATGTTATATTAAAAATTATACATAATTTATGTAAGATTTAAATTTGTTTATACTCTGTTTCATAATAAAGCAATTTTGAAGTTCTGTGAGTATAAAAATGTAAAGTATAAAAGTAATATAAAGTTTAGCTTTAAAACTAGTACTAAAATATTGTGTACAAAGGAATTTTTTAAATTTTATTACATTTTCTCTTAAATTTTTATTAAAAGAAAATAGAAAGAGGCTTAGCTGTAGCAACTTTAGGAATTTGAAATTTTAAAGTTTGATCATGCGATCTGAGGAGCTTTAAACTTTTGGAAGTACATAGAAAGTAATAAAAAGAAAGTCTCTTAGATAGTGAATTAGCAAGAGTTTTAAATTATGTAAAAAGCAATTGGGTTGTGATAAGAAATGTTTATGAATGCTACGATCTACTATATTATATAGATTAAAACTTGAATATTAATATCATCAAAATTTATTTCTTTGAAATTTTATACCTGCATTAGTACATTTTATTAAAATGAAATTTTTTTTAATTTCTAAGCATTTTTCCATTAAAACAATTTTACTCTTAACAAGAACTTACTAGATTTATTTTGAATGTTATCATTTATTCTCTTAAGATTTTGATTGGCAAACAAAAGTTTAGTCTCATACTTTATAAAGGAATTATTTCGATAGAAGGAAATTTTATATTAATTGTTATGAATAATGAATTGCTAAGTGAAATTCTGTTCGTAGATCTGTGTTCTTACTGCTAATAAACTAACTTTAAGTTTACAACTGACTAAATGAATTCATATATTTTTTTAATTTATAACGATGTTAAGAACAGTTGTAGTTATGAAAACAATATTTTAATTTAATACACGCAGGAATTTCAATTTGCACTTCCTGCAATAGCGAGTAATAAATGAGTGTCTAATTTGATGTAATTTATTGCGAACGCGCAAGTACGGACTTGATTTATGAGAAACTTGAGATTGATTTTAGAAACTTGCTCTCCCAGCTTATTACACATTCTTAGACAAAGTTTCTGACAATATCCAACATCTTATGTCTTTCTAAAATGTATGTAAAACTCGTTTTACATTTGTAACTTTGACTGTAGATTTTTACTTTTTCAATAAGTTCTAATGTGAATAATTAAATATTAAGATCTAATGGTAATTTAGTGTTCAAATATTTGTGTCCCGAGAAAATGTCTGAGCAAAAGCGGGATTCAAAAAGATTCTTAAGAGATTCTTAAGGGAAAAAATAGCTCGGAAGTTTTAAAGTAATGACGGGCTAGCCGTCACTATAAAAACACACTCTGTTAACTTTTGGCCTTCGTCGTCGCTCTGGCCGCGATGTTTTTGTAATCACTCGTAAAAAGAAAATTCGCAAGTTTCCCAACTGTCGCGCGAGTTTCTTGAGAGAGAAGAGACGCGTGCTTGTCTTAATGTCTTGGGACTTTTCTCAAATAGCGCGAAACTACTACCAAGGATTTGGAAATAAGAGGAACTGGAGGAGCGGAAAAATTAGCATACAATAATGGAAACGCATTGTGCAGACGCGAAAAAATAGACATTCTGCGTCTGTGAATAAAACATTGTTAGTTCATTAAAATACAATTTATAAATGTCTTATATCTTTACCTTCGTGAATATTTTTTTTTATTTATGTAATTTGAAAAAGTATTACGGTGAACGATTTTTGAACAAATTTAATTACAATATTTAGCAGATAACTGATGTTTTTGTGGAAAGTAACATAAATCAAATAAGTTGCGTGCGATTTTTCTATCCAATACCTTAGTTGTTTCAGAACTGCTGATATTTAACTTAAACCTTTATAAATATATTATTACTCTGACTGAAGTATTTACAAATATAATAATTACTTTATTATTAATTATAAATAATTGCAAATTTGTAGTATTCAGGGCTAAGCACATACGAGAGCAGGTACACTGAAACGGATTACAAGGCCGTCAATATCGAGAGGGCGTCTTACACATCCCGGCATGTAACTACTTAGCTTGTACCATCTATCAGTACGTAGTCATGCAACATCGACTCGGAACTTTGATTAGATTTTTCTAGAGTTTCCCATCAACTGCAGTGATCGATATTTTTTCCAATAAAACTTCATCAGCGCTTCTCAAACTTTACCTAGTACCAGCTAGTAGTTTATTTTAAAATTTTTGTTGCTTTTATTAACAAAAATATAACATTCATTACTTTATAAATAAATCGTTCTATCTAACCTTCTGATAAGAATTAAAAGAAGATAACTTAAGATTCAACTTAAAACCATAAACTTTCATCATTCCATCCATTTCTCCAACAAAAAATTTCTTCGTATCTCGTCTTAACGTCGTTAAGAACTTTCCGCGTGTGAACTAGCTTGTCCTCGATGAAACCTCGCGACTTTCCAAGGATGTCGCGAGGAGAAAAAGAGAAAAGCCGCGGAAAAATAAAGGAGGAGTACAAGAGCGTAGGAAAAAACAGGAGAAGCACGAAGGGTTTGCTAACGCGGCAAAGCATATAATCGTCGTGGAGAGAGCTGTACGGAAACTCGGGCAATTTTGCCGGAAATGACATAGATACGAGGGCTTCATGTGTATTTACCAGCGCTAGCCAACCCCGCGGATTATGCTTATTATCTGGGTTCTCGATTCAGCGTAGATTATTCGCCGAGTCGGATAGAGAAAGAGAGAGAGCGAGCGAGAGAGAGAGAGAGAGGGAGAGACTGACTGACTTACGCCTCGCCTTGACAGGCGGAGCTTTCCGCGGGATGACTCTGGGATTTGCCAGAGACGTTTATTTTGTGGAGGACTAGAAGCGGCTCTTCATTCCAAATCTCTTTTTTTCTCCTCGCCGTTATCCTTCGACTCTAGCGCACGCGGGCAAATTACGTTTCGAGATTTTAAAATAAAGGCTAATGTGAGCTTTTATAGAGAGCACGGTTTTATTCCTTTGAAGTCCTGCAGCTCATTTGCTTATGTTAATATGGACTTTGGGAGACTGTTAAGAGGAGAGTGTTTTTGTTCTAGGCTCTGAAGGAGAATATATTACGTGTGTGCATTGGTTATTCGGGAATATTCCATGAATGTGCTAGTGTAAAGCGCGGAAAATAATTAATTTTTTCTATTAAAAACAAATCGCAGCGCGCACTGTTAGCAAAATCGTTAGCCGAAAACCACTTAGATGTTATTTGAATCCTGATTGATTTAATGGATTCGTTCTTGTGTCGCGCCAAATTGGATTCGCTTTTTGTCTTCTCTGTAAAATTAGATTGGATTTTTTGGTGCCAGAAGATCGGGGATTGACATGGACAACGTAAGTACTTTTGGTTATTTGAGTATTTTCAACTATCGTTAAGGCTGAAACAAAATGTAAATATTTTGGAAATTCAATTTCAAATTTGTATCTATATTTAGAGTGTCTTTCGTTACAGACAAGAATAATTATTATGGAACTTTAAAACAAGTTATAGAATTAATAATATATAATAGTTATCAATGTAAAAAGTATTAAACTTAATAATTTTTGTTAATAAACTTAATAAACATTGTTCGATGTTTCACAATATTTGTAAGTAATTTTAAAAAATCTGAGACAGCAATACATTTTGCAAAAATCTTAAAAGTAGTTTGTTAACTGTAACATTTTCATATTTCCCAGTGGTGTAGTATCTGTCTAATTTGTAGTATACCATCTACGAGTCTAAAATGCTATCGTGTATTATGTAATTTAAACTGGTGTCTTTGTCTCAAGCTAACGATTGAGTCATAAATTTAATACGTATGATTTTTAGTGGAAATATATTATAATTAATAGCTTTTAAATATACGATTTAAAAGTATTAAATAGTAGCAAAAAAGTTAAAGTTAAAATAATATTATTTTTTTTACTTTACTGTAAATTCATGTAGGTAACGAAGTGCCTTTAAAAAAGCTTTTAGTCCTGACAGTCGAGCTTTTTCTTCATGAATAGCAGAGGATTTAAAAATCGTTTATTTCTTGTTTACCTTAGATCATTGTTTTTCTTTAATTAGAAAAAATGTCTAAAGAGCTTTATACCGTATTAAAGTATACGAATGCCGTGCTTAAGTTAAAAAAAATCATGTTCATCTTTCAAATATAAATACTATGACATTCGTGAAATAATTTATTAAATGTATAAAGAACATAAATTATAAAATTTGGATAAACTTAAATTAAATGATTATATTTAGCGAAGTTGCAGATTGAATTTTATCAGAATTTTATTAATAAATTGTAATAAAACTCTGATTTTGCAGTTATTATGGTAAACGTCTAAAATCAAAATTTTCATGTACCACGATCTATTAAATTATTCTATTCTATTAAATTATCTAATTATTCTAGCCGTACATTCTACAGCAAGTAAATTTAATTTTTCAAAGAAACAAGCTACCGTAACAAGGACATTTTGAGAGAGCGAAAATTAATATTCTCACCTTGGTGTGATTATAAGGCCCAAGGATGATTCAAGGAATTTAAGATGCTGAGCGCGTGCGCTGATAGTATTAACGTTAACTCGGATAATTTAACTCTTAAATAAGTTGCTGGAAGTTGCATTTATTATCATATTTTATAAGCATACTCATTTTATTACTTAATAGAATCTTTTACCTTTTTAAAAAACCTTGTAGGAATTGAGACTCAATTAAATTTTTTTATTTGATAAATATGTTTTCTTTTTTAGATAGCTAACTATTGTAAACATCTGAATACTAGCCAATTCAGGTACATTGTAAAAACAAAGAAGCAGCAGCCTTAGCGACAGATAGCCAAGCTCATCGATCTGATTAAATTAGTCGACCATTATTGAAGAGCACTCAATTATCGTGGATTTTCTCCTTAATTCCTTAATCCTCTGAAGAAAACCTATGAGCATCGTTCATACTTTCTTTTTCTCTTTTATTATCCGCATTATTTATACGAAAAACAATAAAACTCAGATTGCCACGAAAACCATCGTTAACTATAAAAATCACATTCATTTACTATATCTACTCGATCGACCACCACTACAGACCAAGGAGATCAACTCCAGCGTATTCATCCGACAAAACGAAAAATCACCCAAAAAATTCCGGCCAACAACATAATAAATCGCTCGCGAAATTCTCAAGCAGGGAAGCGAAACATTAATTTCCGGAACGAGAAAAAAAGCTCGAGCGACGAAAAAAAAAAGAAGCGAACAAAAAGAAAATCGCTCTCGACACTCGTGGACTCTCGTGGATGTATAAGCCGATGTCGGAGAACAGGAGGAGGGGAGGTTCTACTACGGCAGCGTGCACACACGAGGGTAGAGCTCGCTGGCGCGCTCTCGAATGCCGCCTCGCGGCACCCCTGGGGCTTCCCGCCCCCGATTGCCCCACTTACGGCTCGTGTGTTTCCTTATCCGGCGCGTATAGTCTTTTGCCGTTAGCTCTCTCTCTCGCTGCAATGCCCGCGTTGACGTCTTTTTTTTTCGTGCCTCGCGTATCTCTAGCTCTCTCTCTCTCTCTCTCTCTCTCTCTCTCTCTCTCACTCACTCACTCTTATGTGCGCGCGCCTAGTCGTACGTTGAACGAAAATCGTTTTTGTGTACGATATTTTCTGGCTTCTGGGATTTTTTGGCGGTTATTTTTCTTCGTTTTTTTTGTTTGGGTCTTTGTTTTTTAGGAGAATAGGAGAAAGTTTGATGGATGCTTGAGATCAGTGTGGGGAATAAAACGGGAGAGAAGGATAGATAAAGAGAATTAAGTGGAATGGAGAAGAGGGAGTAAAATTTTATGATTTTAAATTGTGAGTGTGTATTTGGACAACGATTCGAGAATGATTGTGGATTTAAATAAGATCAAAGGATTTGTTTTAGGTGAAATATTTATTATTTGCATTTGATAATGTAGTATCTTAATCATACTTATATAATAAACATTTTATCACTGATTAACAACTTGACTTTAAGAGCCTAGTTCAGTTTAAAATATACCATTTATATTTTACAGCTTTTTAGATTATCGCCTTTTTTTATAATTTTATTTATTTGTTTGAATTTTAATTTGTACGTTTTATTTATTTATATACTTTTTTATTAATTGAATTTTTTTTATATTAAAAATAGTAGATATAGCACTAAATCTGACTTACAATTCGGCCATTTCAATAAGTACAGTTAGCCAGTGTCATAACTCGTTGAACATCGTAAACGTATTTACATTTCAATTCCAAACTTCCACCAAACCATAATATTTCCTCCTCGAAATCTCGAGCAAAAGCCAGATACCCTCCAAACAAAAAATAACGACTCCCTCAATCCTCAGCAGATCTCCGCTTCCAGCTGAAATAGCAACTTCCAACTCTCGCTCTCGCCAAATCCCAAATCCCCGACTATCGCCCTCCTCCCCGGTTCCCAAAAAAGCAAAGATCACTGCCGACTAGATCAAGCCTATCCGAAAAGAAGAAAAAAAAACTAAGCGCTTATCGTATCAATCTTCTTGGAGCCCCTCCCAGCGCGTCTTCCGCACGCGCAATCTCGTTTACCTTTCGCGCCCGGCTAGTATCATCTAGGCGCGCAAGTCGTTTGTCTTGGCCGCGCGCCGACAATCCAGCGTCTCGGGATAAAAATCGAAAATTTTGGGGAAAGAACGAGGCGCTCGGATAAGGAAAGAATTGGGAGGATAGCGGATGTACGGGAGAGCGGGCATGAAATAAAGGGGGTCCGGCAGGAAGGCGGATATGTGCAGGGAGGGGGGAGGGAAGATGGCTCGAGTTTCCGGGCTGAGCGCAGAGCGACGACGGGATTTTAATTGTTTTTATTGAGATGCTGGCTTTGTTGGCAGATGTGTTGTTTACGAGAATGTTGCCGAAGTGCTTTGTTTTACTTTGCTTTGTGCGGCTCACTGTGCGATTTTAAAATATCATTTTCGCGAGACATTTACTTTTTCTTTGAAGTTGGATAATTTTCTTGAGAGTAGATTTTATTTAGCTTGTGGTTGAATAAAAACTCGTGAAAAAAATATGTATTTCATTAAAATTAAATTCCTCGAAAGCACATTAAATTATCTTCCTCGACTTTTCAATGTTAAATTATTCTATTTATAATTATCTTGATTCAGTTTCAGAGTCAATTTAGAATAAAGCCCAAAGCTTTCATTAAAAACGTATAATCCACACTTTAACATCACAAACCCAGAGTCAAATCTCACCCATCCTCTTGAAAAATCCAAAAGAACCCCAACTCCGTAACACAAAATCGTTGTTTCACACCGACTCAGCACCAAGCCAGCCAACAATAAAGAAAAAAAAAATGGAACGACGCATTCTAATTCGACATTCAATTACACTAACAAGCTTCTTGCGACGGCCGAGTATCGCACTACAGCCTTATGCTCGGCGCGCGAATAAAAGTGGAAAATGTCTCTCGTTTTGCTCGAGATTGTGCGTTTGAGAAAGAGCGGCAGATCTGGTCGTTATGAGAGAGAAAGAAGCTACGCGCCCCTGGCCCAATTTCGACGGGCCGCGCGCGTCTGCGTGCCAAGAAAATGGGCTTCCTGCGATTCGCCCACGGAATCGTGGCAATTATATTCGCGTGCGGACGCACTTGGGAGCGAATGAGGCAGATAGACGCGGCGAAGTGAGTTTGGTAAACTTGGCCGATATTTCATGGTCTCGGAGATCGCGGCTAGATGTTTCGACGTGTGGATACGTTGTTGGGAGGGATAGAATGAGAATTGGAAGAGGTTTTTGGATTGTTATATTGGCTGTGAAACTTTTGAGTGTGCGCTCGTTATATTATTTTATAGTCGTGTTATTTTATGCAAAAAATTAACAGAAGTGTATTAGGTGAATTACAGTCGACATAGGCTGACTACATACGACTGTTTCTACTTATGTGTTTAATTTTTTTTTCTTAAAAGTAATAGTTACATATTAATGGAAACTAGTAAATGAGAATTTTATATTCAAATTCAAATATAAAATAAAAAGGTATAGTTATTACAAATTCGCACTGTTCACTGTAACAAATAGAATTTTTTTTATAATAATGATAGGAAGTTTTTATGATTTATACATGTATATCTGAAATCATAATTAATATAGATAATTTAAGTTAAAGCATGTATGTATAAATATAATTTTAATTATTATTCAAGTATGAAAAAAAATATTGAATACTATAGATCATTGAACCAAATAACTTCCATTTAGAATTTATGTGTCGCATAATGAATGTGTCTTTAGTTTCAAAAACACGAATGCCAAGAAACTATATATATATTCTAGCACAGCAATTTTGTAAGACTAAAGAAATATTGATTATTAGCAATGTAAATTCTAAACGATTATGCATTTAAATAATTCGGAAATTTAAGAAATTTACTTTATATGTATTTGAGTAACGAATAATAATTTTCATTACTAGTTTATAAGTACTCTCAGTAACTGTATGGACATTATAAATATAGTTATTTTTCTTTGTAAATTCTCAAAAAACTAAGAACCATAATGTTTTTCAAAGTCACCGACAACTGCTGATAGAAAATCATGGTAAACATACAAAAACAATATCATGTAACTCTACACTCGTCAGCTACGAAAAAATCTTGAATTATTTGTTCCGAGTTTCCGTGTCCGCTAGCTACGGCGTAACGACTTTCAAATCCAACCCCTCGTGATTTCGGCACGAAATCAATTTTGTATAGCAGCCCTCGACGTATGAGCGGCAAATCGGCTCGTAAAGCCGAGCGCAACGACATCGCCATATACTGTCTAGAAAAGTCGACAAAGAGCCGATATGCCCAGCGATATACGACGTCTTGAAAGGGATACGTGTCATCTCGTTATAGCTTTCTCTGTAAAGAGAGGAACGGCTTTGACGATTGTAAAGTGCTTTTGATCCGGAAGGCTTGATCTTGAACTATGGATTTATGGATTTATTGTATTTGTTAACATGAGATTTGTAGAGTTTTAGATTTTTATTGTATTAAAAAAATTACTGGTTAAATACAAAAATTACTGTGAACGTTCATTGTAAAATTTTAATGGCTTATAAATATCGAAACATATATTGAAATCAAAACAAAAATTTAAAATAATTTCGGCATGTTAAATAAATTATTTGATAGTCTCAGAGCAGTAATATTCTTTAGTGCAAATACACTTCAATAGTGGCTCTACGTAAGTATTGAATTAGCGACGATAACCGCAAGTGGCCCACTCCAAAGATTTTGGAGCTCTAAACTAGCTTTTGATGCCATTTTATATCTACTTGAAAAAAATTCCGAAGCGGACCCTATCATCGCTGACCCGACATATCTGGATCATGAATGAGGCCATAAAGAATGACTATAAGACGTATAAATATTTTAGATACAAAGAGTATGCTTGCATTTAAAATGTTAACATATTAAAATTAAAATAAGTTTTACAGAACTCACAGTATAAGAACAATTACAACTATACCCAATTCAAATATTATATACGTAATGAAACAATTATACTAATAACGAATATTATATAGGTATACCTGTAATCATTATCATAATATGCGCTGTACTCATAATTTAAAACGCACAACAGCTATACAGTGATACATAAATAAGATAAAAATTATTTACAATTAATAACTGTATTTATTGTAATTATTTTAAAGTAAAATATTATTATATTGCAATATAATAATGATACTTAACAAAGTTATTAATTTTCATTAATAATTCGCAATTAACTTCTTCGAATTGAATTTGTTTTAAATAAAGTTGCATTAATGCAAAAAATCATGTTTATGATAAAACCGAAAAAACGATTCTTATAAAAGAATAATTTTTCTTTAACAAATAACAATTAACTGTTAACAATGTAACTGGTTGGAGTACTTAAGGCAATGAGCGAATTATCACAAAAAATTCCGATGAACATTTAAGAAAAAGACAAGAACAAATATAAATGTAACATTTCTTTTTTATATTACAAATTATAAAACATATTGAGTTCTTTTTCTTATTAAAAAACAAAAAAGTTACCTTTGGTAGAATATTTTGATTTTAAATAGTTCAAAAGACATTCGAACTCTAATTTTTAAAAATTTTGTTCTATAGTTACACTTTCTCAATGATGTAAAATCTAATTTATCAATCTCAATAACAATACACTAACCCGTAATAATAAATGCATTAAGCCAACCCCTTAGCTTATAACATCAATTACCAACGTGTACACCCACACCACAATCTTTGAAAAAGACATCGTAATACCGATAACATCTCTCGAGCAAGCAATCAAAATTACCAGAATCAGCGTTACAATCAAGCTTCCACATTAAAACCACAACCGCCCCTGCTTATACATAATTCGAGCAAGTCAAACACAGAAAGCCAGGTATAAAGCAGAAAAGTTCTCGACTTTTCAAGAAAAGTAGCCCTCCCTCGCGAGTATCATGACATCTAGGCAGGGGTCGTTCACTCCGCTTAAGTCCAGCCCCGCTCGGCGCGCTATATACAGTCCCAAGCCCGGCGATAAGAATCCGTGCAGGAAACGAGCGGCTGCACAGCGAAAGAAAGTCATTGCGCGCGCGGCCGTATATATATCCAGTAGCACGCTTTACTTGTGTGCCGTAGCTGGCCGCCATCGATCGGATTACATCCGCACAAATGACGCGGGGGCGCGCGTCAGCATGTTAATTCGCTGCTCGGGCTCTTAATCCGGAAACTCTCGCGTTGCAGCGCGCCTGCCTATTATAAATAGTCGACGGAAAAGCCGGACTTTGCGAGTTTGCGTAACGCAGCGAGGTGCATGCATGAATATTAATGTGCTTTCGCGAGCGAGGCAAATTTCAATGGGTAAAGATCTCGAGATATCCATTGACGAAAGAAATTTACTTCAAGGAGATTGCCGTGGCTTCTACGTCTGTTGGAGGAGAACACCCTTCAATTGGCTCTCTATAAGTTAGGAAGGCCAGCGGCGGTCGATTGCCGCTCGAGTAGTACCAAGAATCTAGTCGTATCGTGTCCGTCTTGTTTTAGATTGTATAGAATGGCACTTAACCCTTGAGCGCTGATGACCGATTGAAGAACGTGTTGCCAGATTGTATTCTGCCAAGAGAATTGAAATCTGGCAGTTATCCATTGAAATCTTTGTTTCTTCTCTATTGGAATAATAAGCGGTGTCATAATTATGGCCTAGACTGACGTTGTATTTCTACAACTGCAAGAGAAAATCCAGCTTTCAACAATCTTAATTATAACATATGTCCTTTTCTTCCATAGATATACGTGAATCGTTTTATGTCGACTCGGCATTTTTCTATCCAGAGCGTGCATATAACTGAGGCGCAAGATCATTCATCATCACGCTTGCTTAGGTATTGAACGAGATGGTTTTAGCCAACAAAGCAGAGACGGCAGAATCTCAAAGCTCGCTAAGCTCAAGTGCCTCGGAAGTCCAAAACTATGCGGAGTGTCTATATAAGCACGTACAACACGCTGCGATAAATATCGAGCGTGAGTAGTTGAATGGTTATCTGATAAAGCAAGCTGGTTTTAGTACTGTACACTTTAGGTGCCCGATTCAGTTATCAGAGCTAATGGAGAGCCCCTTGTGGGCTGACGCTATTTTCGTCGCGGCAGGTCGTTCTGCTGCTGTAATCGCTTAATTTTTACATTTATCAAGACTTTCTGAGTTATTTAAAGCGTGCGAATCTATGTTTTATTGAAATTTTTTGGGTATATTTAGAATGACGGGCTTATATCTTGATTGTAATGTGATGGTCTATTTCCAAAAGTAATTTAAAGGGATTTGCTGTAACGATGAAGTTTAATAAGCTTTTGCAACAATTTTTCATATATTTACCATCTAGTGCAATTATTCTTGATTAAAAGTAATTACGATCAAATTTGTATCGGATCAACATCATAAGTTTAATAAATAGCTAATAATATCGTTAATAAATAACTAACGACAATTCGATGCAGATTTATTTCAGACATTCTCTACCATCGCGGAATTTCCATCGTACGCTCAAGGAAGCGATGCAGCTCAAATACCTAATTACCGCTAATGACAATATAAATCACGGCTGACTTAACGTCCGCCCTCTCGCAGTAAAGAAAATCCCATGAAAAATAATGAAAACCTCATGAATATTAAACAGCCCAGCATTCAATCCTTAAAAATCCTCGTTTGTTCCTCATTTTCGATTTCGTACGTCCATTATGCACCGATACACGCCGGCTATAAGCTTATGAATATTTACGATCGAGTTTGATTTATCAAGTCCTTCGCCGGAACCGCCCCGCAGGAATCGACGGTAAAATTTTTCACATCCACTCCGAACTTGCTCCACCCAACTCACTCTCTCTCTCTCTTTCTCATGAACTCGCCTTGGGCGCTCTATATTCCCCGGAGTCATTCGTTCCTAATTACGCGAACGATCATTAATCTCGGTTATATCTTCGGCGCTGCGAAGCCGCCGGAGAAGGACGCGAGCTTAATAATTTTCAGAGCCCGTATCTAAGGCGCGTTCCCTTTAATCGACAGGTGCAATTAGTCAGACCTTGGTGCGCGACTGGGTATATGTGGAGCAGTTTGCGTGAAGGGCACCCTACGATTTAAGGAAAAGAATGGCTGGTTTTGTGTGGGAACGAGGTGAAAGGGGGGCTGGAGGGCACGTGAGAACGATCTAATCTGCGGCACAAAAGAATATTTTTCAGTACGCTCGTAAAGAAGTATGGGAATGGATTAAGACACTGGTGATTTGGTGGGCGCATGTTGTAGTGCTGATGAGATGATAAAATTAGAGATGATTTTATTTGTCGTGGGTATTGTATTTTTAGAAAGTGGATTATTCAATGAACAGAGTCGTGATATCTTCTATTTTGGCTTCTTACCAAGCCTTCGAAACCTTAGTTAATTAGTAAAATAAAATAAAGCTACTCGAATTAAAACCACTTCGTCATAATGAAATTACGCTTTTTGATCGCTACAATGTTCTTGAAGCTTTACAATTCGCTGATGCTGAATTTATTAACAGATTTTAAAATGAAATTTTTAAATTTAGTAATACAGAAATTAAATTCCGCAATTACTCTCTTTTTTATCATCTTATATTTAACAATCCATTCTAAACTAAATATATCCCTATAAAATTAATTCCTCGATAAATTCATTTCAAAATTTCTCTTCACCGAACAACGACGACTAATAACCATACTTCGTACTCACTCTGTCTGATTATCCTCGAAGGTGAGGCTACCTTCGTCGTGCTGGTACTGCTTGCCTGGCTTGGCTGTGCCCTCGACTGTCCTGTAGGGTATGACAACCCGTCCCCGGGCGCCACTGTAGCGTATCACCCGCAGCGCGAACTGGCCCACGCTCTCGACTAGCTCGATGTCGCGCTCGGGGAAGCCGAAGATGCCGCTGTGGTCGTCGTCGAGGATCATGACCGTCGCCAGGCTCGGCGACGCCAGCATCGCCGGTTGCGTACAATTCATGAGTCTGGAAGAGAGATTAGAGATAATTTATTTTTTCTGGTTTTTGTGTGTAGTGAAAAATTTTGTGTTCTATAGAAATTTTATTTTTAAAAATAGATAAATTTTTTGTTTAAAAAATAGCATTACGCATAATACGTATATATAGCTGATTTTCACTCGTTTAAATATAAAAGCTTGATGAGTTTTTGAATTCAAATCGATTATCAACCATGAAAGAGTTGTGAAAGATTTTTGAGGTAAGAGAACTTTTGCTTAATAGATAGCAGACAAATGCAGCAGTTTTATTCAAATAGAGATATAGTAATGTTAAGTAAAAAATTATTTAACGCACACATGAAAATTATTGTGATAGAAGTCTCTCATAGGTGAAATATTTTAAAAAGTTAACTTTCATATTCAATGCCTAGTAGTAAATGGTAACTCTTATTTGCTAAAAAAAAAAAAAATTAATAAAGTTTTATTAAATTTCAGTCATTACTAGGTTCATGAATCGGAATATATAAATGTTTAAACGCTATCTTATATCACACTGAATTTTCTATTTTAGTTGGTGAAAGACATGAATTATGACAAAACTAGATAGATTATGTACAATAAATTATTCTTCTTTCATTTTTGCAGTAAAATTTGAACATCAAGTATGAAAAAATTTATTAGTTTTTATTATGTTTCATTTCCTAGAATAACAAAAATTATTGCCATGATTGGCAAGAGCATGATTTATACTTAAAGAAGCATGCATTCTTATTACTGGTGTGCCTGATTCAATTTCAGCTTTTTATTTTTGTGAAAAAAGAAAAATGACGTAGTTTTAGTACTTTTATGTCACATATTATTGCCATATCTTCAAATTAATTCTGAGAACTGATTATGCATATAAATAAATCATATTTTTATTTTAAATTGCATAATTTTAAATTTTAAATAAAATATATTAAATTTGAGTTCATTTTATTAAGTTCATAAATTTGTGCTATCTGTTAGTACATGACATGTTTTTTTGACTCATTTGTTTTAATTCTGTAATATACTTTTAATCATGCTGATAACTCTTTATCTAATTTCCCTTATGCTTGTACTTTCATTATCAATATTCTAAAAGCTACGATAAAACAATTCTAAAAAAACTCTTGATATGTAAAATACATGTTAACAAATAGTCTTATTCGCAACCTGGTGAGATAAGCGAGTTTGTGCTGACGATAGATTACTGTTTCTTTAAGAAAAAAAATTGATATTTTTATTTCTAATTTTCTTTAATTTAAATTTATAATATTTTATCTTAGGTATATACAAATTATAATAAAATAGTAAATAAATCCCAACCCAAACTGTACATTTTATTATTTTAAGTTAAATCAAGTCATTATTATTTTTATAAGAAATATAAAGTAATTTATTCTTATTATAATTAAATTATTTTTAAATAAATGTAAACTATAAACTGCACTGATTTAACGTGATCAATTTAAAGATATTCATATATTTAACGTTAATTAAAAAACTGTTTCAAAAAACATTTCTGGAAAATCTTGTATAAATACTATGTAGATATAATAGTTTGAAGTTATTTTTCTATTGAATTACAAGTTGTCAAATTTTATTTATATTAAACTGATTGAATTTAGTTTGAAATTGTTAACAGTAATTATTTAATATGTATATAATTGCATATTATACTTAATTTTATAAAATGTAAAATCGCATGATAAATATCTATCGCATTTATTGCCCAGTGTCGTGTTCATACAAATTATGTAAATTAAACCAATTATTTTCTGAAACATAAGTGTATTTACTATAGTATTATTAATTGTCGTACTATATATTGTTTTTGTAACTATTCGAATACAGTATTTATATTTTACCGAAAAATTGAAGTATATAATTTTATACAATTTTGCAAAGTCTTATACCTGATATTTTTAACAAAAATTGTGTTTAAAGGCAGTCTATATTCAATTATTCATTTGCTTTTTTTTATAACAGCTATTTCAGCATATGAATCATTTTAAGGTTTAAAAAATAATAAGTTTACCAAAAATTCACATGTTTCAAAGTAAGGTACATTGCCTTCAATCTACAATATGCAAATGAAGAAAAAAACTAAATAATAAACGGTCATTGGAACCTAGTACCACACAGCAAGCACCAAGCCAATCGTCTAATCATTCCACGAATCTATACGCAAGAGAACGAGGGCATTTCCTCCTTAATATCGCCTACCAAGGAACTGCGCGCCGCGTCGCTCTAAATAAAGGCGGCAGCTCTCTGCAGAAATCGCGCTCGGCCAATACACCGCGAATTCAAATTTCCCGCTAACGAGACGGATAAGTATCCGTCGTTAATGATTTTACCTCTCCTGCGCTCGACCTACTTTCCAGGGCCCTTGTTTCGATTGACCACATCATTAACAGGGGGGAAGTAGCCACTGGCGCTGGACACGAGAAGAAAAAATTAAGAGAAACGACCTGCGCGGCTTCCTTTTTTTTTTCCTTTTCCTTATCGTCCGCCACTTATTCTTTTATCTCGCGGCTGTAATCGCCGACACGACGACGACTCACGTCATGCCCGCTTGCATCGATGCTGGCAAAAGGGAAAGCCCGAGGAGTTGGAGAAGTAGCTGTGTAACGAGCGCAGACGCGAGTGGCGAGGGACTCCAGGAGGAGCGAAGTGACTTTTATCTCGTTATGAAAGCCGGGAGATGGGGGAAAAGCTTTTTAATTTCTTGGGTAATTGGGCTTGTTTAGTTATTTGATGCCGATCGGTGTGCAATGACTTTTTTTTCTTTTCGACTGTTGTTTATGAGTGTAGTCATGTTTTTGGAGTCATATTAACATATGAATATTTATTTTACGGCTTTTACGAGTTTAAAAAAAAAATTGTGTGATGAGAGTTTTGAATGAATGATTTATGTACTTTTACATTTTCATGTGGCCGCGGAGGCTTTGCGCAAAATATTTAAATGTAATTTTTGAAAAATGCCGCTGCTATTCGTTAAGTGATGACTCAATTTTGTAGCAACTTTAATTGATCGGGCTAAATTTAAGCGATTGTAAAGACTTTCTCTCAGTTATGAGTGAAAGTATGTCAAGGACGCGCATGAGCAACTCGTCTTTTAATTTCTTATTACTAATCGACTATTGATGAGTTTTTTTTACTAGTGACATGAAAAGGAACTAATTGAACGAAAACTGCTGCATGTTTTTAATATTCTCATTAAATGCATCGATAAATTTTAAATAACAAATCATCCACTTTCGTAAACTTTAATTTAATCCTATTAGTAAATCCTCTCCACAAATCTATAAGCCATCAAGAACTAAACCTCGCCAGCAACGCTCAAGTCATCCCAGACCAGCCAGCCAAAACCCCTCATCCCCAAACTCTCAAAGTTCGCTCACCTCACGTAAAAGTGCTCATCCTCCTCGAACAACTCGTCATCTATAACCGACAGCTGGATCGTCTTCCTGGTCTCTCCCGGCTCAAAAGTCAGCGTGCCCTTAACACTGACATAATCCGAGCCTGCCTCCGCGGTCCCGTCCTCCGTGCAGTAATCCACCGAGCAGGGCCTGCTCAGATCACCGCCCGTCCTGGTGACCCCGACCTCAAAAGTGCCGACGTTCTCCATGACGGTGTAGTGTCCAGGCTCGAAGAATACCCTCGTCGCGTTGATGTTCTCGATGTCGATGCTCTCGGCCTCGGCGCGCTGCAGCTCCGCCTTGACCTCGCTCAGGTCGCTCTGGGCCCGCTCGCTGATCTTGCGACTGAGATTGCCGGCGCCCACCATCTTCCTGGTCGCCTGGACCCGGTAGAAGGCGCGGCTCTTCGGGCCCTTGCCCAGCACCTCCTCGTGGGCCATCACCTCGAGCTGCTCGAGCGACAGCTGGGGATGCCTCTTCCTCAGGTCCTTCAACGTTTTGATGTAGTCGCGCCTCGTCTGCTCGAACTCCCTCGACTCGGGCGTGTCGGTGTCCACGTAGCGCTCGATCATGCCGTTTATGTGGTCGTGCTGGGACTTGATCTCCAGCTCGACGCCGCCGTCCGAGTCGCCGGCCTCCGTCTCGACGATCACGCCGCGCTTGTTCATCCTGTAACCCTTGTGCAGGTACTTGTAGATGAGGAGCCGGCGATCGGCCACGTAGGCAGTGAGCACCGTGGCCGGGAAGAAGGAGAAGGTGAGCAGGCCCTCCCAGACATCGAGGACCCCGGGGCTCGAGACCGCGAGGATGATGTAGAGCCAGACGTAGGCGAAGATGCTCCAGGTGGCGGTGACGAAGAAGACCCGGAGATGCTTGATCTTGCGATTCTCGCCGTTGGGGATGACGAAGACGCAGAGGGCTATGATGACGAAGAGGTTGTAGGCGGCCGAGCCGACGATCGTGCCCGGGCCGAGCTCACCGGCCTTGAAGTCCTTGGCGTAGATCTCGATGATGGAGAGGAGAATCTCGGGCGCGCTGCTGCCCAGCGCCATAAGCGTCAGATTGGCCACAGTCTCGTTCCAGACGCGCACTATGATGATCTGGGGCTCCTTGCCCTGGCGCTTCACCACCAGCTCCTTCTCCTTCGAGGTGATCACCTCGATGGCCGCCATGAAGCGGTCCGAGATTATCGAGACGCCGATGAAGAGGTAGAGCATCACGAGGAAGTAGACGACCCCGCGGAAGACGATGTCGAAGAGGGCCAGACCGTCGAGCGGATACCACATCGGCACCACCAGGCCCTCGGAGCACTGGAGCGCGCCCGACTCGGCGGTCGTCGCCGGCGTCGCGTTGCTCTGCGACATCCTCTGGCCGTTCTCTGCTCTCTCTAGAGCAGCTCGCTGTAATTCACAAACTTAGCTTTGCCGCGCGCTGATTACTTTGCTTTTTCACTGCGAGGGCTGGCTGTTATTGGCCGGCTCTGGCTCGCCGCGCTTCGTTACGTCCCGCTGATACGCAGCTCATGCTCGTGGAGGAGAGAGCGCGCGCGCCAAAATATAGCCTTTTTGAATTCGCGCTAGACCGGCCGGAGAGTGCCGGCTCTCGTCAGGCGGCGCAGCCGAGCTGACTACACCCCATCCGCGGTCCTCTCTGTCTCTCTCCTTTAAAACGAGACGCGTCACCGAGACGGATATCCCTATGGCCGTGGTGGAGGAGAACACTTCCGGATATATATTCTTATAGGTATCACACACTGAAATTCCCGCACAGCTCTGTGAAGTCGATTACGATGAACGCGGCGGCGCGGAACTCACTGCAGCACTCGAAGTAGTAACAGCCGTATGCATTGCGGCGAGCGCGGTGTCACAAAGAGAGGAGAGCGCCCGGCGGATAGAGGAGACAAAGAGAGAGAGAGAGAGAGAGATAGGGAGAGAGAAAAAGAGTATAAAGAAGGCGGAGACAGATACAGCTAAAGGACGAAATAGAGAAAGAGATAGAAGAGAAGGAGAAAGAGAGAGAGAGAGAGAGAAGAACGCTGTGTCTTGGCAGGTGACCGGGCTACATCTAAGCAGCCAGGAGAATGCGGCTCGCGAGATAGGGACTCGCTCGGGACGACGCCCAGGCTACCGGGCGAGCTCGACGCCGATACCGCGTTGGTCCAGCAGCAGGGGCTTAGCTACGGCGACTACTCCCATAGCTCTGGCGGCTAGACAGACGACGCGGCGTTTACGGCGAAGGCGGGGGGCGGCTGCATATACACACACGCGACGAGCGCGCGCACACGCAACAAAAAAAGCAGTCAGAGCGGACGCCAACAACCGGAGCCGCTGTCGAGCGAGCACTGAGAGAGCGGAGCCGCGCGCGAGCCAGACCGAGTCGCTCTCTCTCTATTGCGCGCGCTCTAGCCAGCCGCTATATCTTGTGGGGCGTCGCGACGCCCTGCGCGCGCCGCCGCCAGCGTCGACGGAGACGGAGAGATAAACAACGGTGAGCCGCGCATATATAGCGGCGAGGTGCGCGCTCGCGGAGAGGAGATGAATGGGCCGAGCGCGAGCCCGTGAGGAAGAGATACGCCGGATGAAAAATGGGCGAGGGAGTGGAGGAGAGCTGGGAATAAATGCGCCGAGTTTTTGGGGGAGGTGTGTCGCGGGCTGGTTAAACGGCTGCGCTTTGCCGGGCGACTGTGGAGCCGCGACGAGCTGAATCGGGATTGTCCGTTATTTTAGCAAGATAATGCCGCTAGTACGTATTTGCACTGTGCGGCTGGATTTTTAAAAGGAAAATAAAGTCGGAGAGGATAGCTCGGCAGCCGATCCATCGCCGTGCCAAAAAGACGTCGGCAAAGAAAAGCCCTTACAGCGCAGAGCTTGCTACCATACATGCAGGAAAAAGCTCAAAAAGCGAAGTACAGAGGGAAAGAGACAGAGAGAGAAGGTGAGAAGAAAAAAAAGGTGAATCGAGGGGTGTAGCGCTGGCGGGGACGCATGCGCAGCGGGGCAAGCCTCTAGGTGCAGCAGCTCTAGATCCCGCGCATAGCCGGCAAACTGCCGCCCTCGCGACGCCAGACGCGCGTTGTCCGCGGGCGTGAGTGCATGCATCTAGGCGCGCCTCGAGAGAGTAGACCGGCTATGCGGCTGCAGCGGTGAGCGCGGCTTGGACAGAGGCCAGAGATCGATTCCAAGGGCGAGAGCGACCCGGAGATTGAAGATGACGTCGGGCGCTTTTGAAATCGGCGAAGTGAGATGAAGATTTGGTGACGGGGGTGTGATGGTGAGAAGGTTTAGTTGGGCTGGGGAGGTTTTAAAGGTGCTGGGGTTGAGGTATGTGGGTGGTGAGCCGGTGTTGGGATGTTTTGATTGGTGTAATTTTAGTTGGGATTTAGAAAAGATAATATGATGTAGAGTCACTTTAAATTGCGATTTTCAATAGGTGTATCAGTAGATACAGTTATCCTTATAAAGATTTTAATATGTAAAAGTAATGACTTTTATAAAAATTCAAAATTTTTAAAATAGTTTAAAGGAGTGTATCTACTAAACTGATTGAATTATATCATTTTTGTAAAATTAAGAATGTTCGGTTTGAAAAAGATCACGCTCACAAGAATCGTTTAAAAATACGACATCTCTTAAAATTACTTTATGGAACAATTGGTTATTCTATAAGTAATGATATATAATTAATCACTGGAACATGGAATAATTTTAAACGAAATAATGTACGGTATTTTGTAATAAAACATTTTAATGCATTATCATATGAGTTGATAAGGCATCGGTCTTGTATCAATAAATTCGTGATCGCAGTTTCCATATGTACCGATAGAGTTCGCTAGTTGTAGCCATCTTCAAACTTTACTAATTTTGAAGTATATATAATCTTTTGAACATAAAAGTAGTCCAAAAATAATGCGTATAAATGATTGTAAATATAAATTAATAAATGTCACTATATGTTAATATAATACACTTGTATAAATTACAAGGAGATGTAATGAAATTGTCAAAAATTATTATAGCATTTTTAAAAGTTGCCTATTTCTTAACTTGTGTGCCAATTTTGTGTTAAGTTGTGTATTAGTATAACAACTGTAGGTACTATAATATATTACTTTTTTAAATTATTTTATTCGTGTATATTAAAAAAATATTCTAAATACTAATTAAAATTTTCTTACACAATATTATCGTTATAAGTTTTGGCGTATCCAATAATTTTGCTTATTTTTTCATTCACTTAATATTGTATATACAAAAGTACAAAGTTGGACTACAAATTATTACTTTTATTAATAAAAATAAAAACTGTATTCAATTATAATAAAAATGGTGTTTTGAGTCACTAGCAAATATATCTTAATATTTGCTAGTAGAGACTGAGGTATAAATTATACATATGTATCTTAATAATAATTCATACCTCAGTCAATTATTAAAACTTTAAAAAAACCGCGGCCAATCCATTGGCACGTAGCTTTCTCAAGATTATTTTATTGTTCCTATATGTATGTTATATACTTTAAATATTTTTTTTTTTTTTTTAATGATCGGCATCTTTATTAAAATTTGCATTTTATATATAATGCTGAATATGTTGAAAACTAAAATTGTAAGTACATACATTAACTTCTAAAATTTGGGGTTAGTTCGTTAGGACGATAAGTTTGCACTTTCGGTCATGCTGTTGTGAAATAATAAATTACGCAAAATAATAATGAAATAATTAGTTACTTTATAGGATATGTATATTTCATAGATTAAAAATATAAAAAATTTCTCCATAGATATATCTAGATATAAATTATTCAATCTTGAATTTTCAATTTTCGAAAAATTAATTTTCGATTTTTTAAATGAAAGCTTTGAGATATTCATATCGGACACAAAGCAGTTAAAAGAACATAAAAGTACCTATATTTTCCAAAAAAAAATTTAATTTATCTATTACCACTCATTTGTTTTGAACAGAAATGTGTTTTTTTAAAAAAGGTTTATAACTCCTAAGATAATTGATCAACTCCATTTGAAAAAATCATGATAATGTAGAATGTTAATAGGTATCTATAATTTGTATAAATTTTGATTTATTATCTTGGCTAGTTTTTGAGAAAAAAATTAAAAAGTGAAAAAAATGCGTTGTAGATTTTCAACGATAAAACAAAAACAAATAGGTAAATCTCCAAATTTCTTTTTAATCTGAAAACTGTGTTAAAATATGAAAAAAATAAGCAATTGATTATTAAAAATGATCGCTTCGTTACCAAAATATTTTAATTCAAAATTTGAAATTTTCTGTTTCTGAATTTTTTCCCGATTGACATTAATTGAAACAAAAACTTTTCAAATTTAAAATCGGAGTTATAGTTCCCGAGATCTAGTGAGTACATTCACATATACATGCACACGCACACGCACGCACACACACACACGCGCGCGCGCGTACACGTACGCACACATACACACATCCATACAGACATTTTCTAAAATCACGTGATTCATAGTTCTAACACTTCTAAACATGTTTATAAAGCGATTTGACGAAACTCAAAATTTTACTATTACAAAGCTTCCTCTATGAGGAAGCAAAATTTATTTACATATACATATAAATATAGAGGAAATAATAATCTATTATTTATTTCTCAATTACATTCTGTTAATATCCTATCAACAAAATACAAAAAATAGTATAAATTGCAAATTATGCTTACCTTGAAAAGAAGGCACAGATTCGTGCGATTGCAAGAAAAGGTAATAAATAAAGGTAATAAATAAATGTAAGTAATAATTAATAAGAACGTATATTTTTTATTAAATTTATTATTATTAACTTATTTTATTATCTAAAATTTTAGTCTCTGTATAGTACGTAATTAAGTGACACATAAATGAAGAAACTATTGTTAGTGTCCGACTCCTGAAAATTTCCTAAATGATTATTACAACTGCTAATAAAATAAAAAGATAATTTAGTAACACCACGTTACACTATACTAAAAGGATTAAAATGAAATAAAACAAAACAATATTGAATTTCACAATGCGGAAATATTTAAGACCTTTTTGTTTACATTTTGTTGGAAATGTAAATTATTTTCTGTAAATGGTGCATTACAATTTAATACTTATATTTTCATGCAGATGTTTCAAAGTGCGAAGCTTAATTTCCGATATCGAGTTATGCTCCAACTTAAGAAGTTCTAATGATTTAGCTTCGTTCAAGGATAAATCTTCAATAGCTGACACTTCATTGTAATTTAAATTAAGGCTTTGGAGACTATTTTGTGATGGCCAAGGTGGTAAGACAGAAATGCTATTCTGTTCTAAATCAAGTTCTCGTAAGTTCGGTAAATTAATTAAAATTCCTAATGGTATTGTAGTCAGATTGTTGCCACGCATAGACAGAAATTCAAGATTCGACATTTCTGTAAAGACAGATAGAACAAACAAATTTTTATCTTTCATGTAATTCATTGATAAAGATCTTAGATTTTTTAAATTCTGAAGACCGTTAGGTACAATATTTAATGAATTTTGACTTATGTCAAGTTTTGATAGTGAAGGTGTGTATTCAAACATTTGTTCTGAAATCTCTTCGAGTATATTGTTTGATAAATCTAAATATTCTAATTTTTTAGCATCCTTAAATGCATCGATTTCTATTCTTCTTATTTTACAACTAGAAATTAACAAGGTTTTTAAATTATTTAATCCCTTTAAACATAAAGTTTCTTCGTAGCAATTTTGACTGCTTATAATTCTAAAATTATTATTATTTAATTTTAAAAATGAAATATTTTTTAATTCTTGAAATTTAAAATCTAGAAATCCAACACTTTCTAGAACAAGTTTGGTAATAGAAGTTGGTATATTTTTAAGTAAATTCTCTGATTCTGCTGGAAAATTATTGCTTGAAAGATCTAGATAATCTAATTTAGGAAAATAATTTGTCCAATTAGACGGTATAGAAGACGCTTTAACATTACGAAGTGAAAGATATTCTAATTCAGGATATATATATTTCACTCCAAAATCGGTTAATGTATATACACACTTGCCGTTATTCACCCTGAAGTCTCCTTGACATTTACTTACACAGTAACCTTTATTAGGATCGTATATTTGATCGTTTCTATAACAATATCCATTTTCTCTATACATTTTTTCTACCGAACTTTCTATATATTCTATATAATTATTGTCTAAAATAAGGGATTTTAATAAAGGTATTGCACCAAATGAAAATAGCGGTGAATGTAACTCATTATTTGATAAATCTAAATATTCCAGATTTGGTAAACTGCTAAAAGTGTTTTCCTCAAATTTTTTTATGTTATTATTTTGAAGAATCAAGCTTCTAACGTTCGGGCTTGAAATGAAATTAGTTTTAATAGTGTTCAAGCCCATACTCGAAAAATCCAAAGATATATTACATTTCGATTCATTGATGTTCTCTTGAATTTCAGTCGTATAACTTGATGTTGTTGTTAAATTTGATTCGCTTACACTGTCTTGAATTTTAGTAATATACCTTTTTGTTGTTAATGGTAAAAATGATGATTGCACTTCAACCAGTAATACGAATGTACTTATTATAATTATTTTAAGAAAATAATGGTTTTCCATAATTATAATAAAATTTATTGTTTTAAAAATAAAAGTTACACGTCTATGTAAGAACTTCACAGTTTGA
>UELX01001144.1:0-50245 GCA_900480035.1 Eupelmus urozonus
CTTCTCATCCGCGTGTGATTCCGAATCGCACGGCAATCACACGTGGGTGTGAAACTTTACGCCCTTGTTACGAAAAATACTATATTATAATAACGGAGTAACCAGTGTGACTTAAAAAGCTTTGTGACTAGTGGAATGAAAAATATAATTTTTGAGATTCAAATTAATAGAAACATTAATAGTAAAGGTTTAAAATTTGACTATTTTGAATTAGCTATTAATTTAAAAACTAATAATAATGATTAACTTATTATTGACAATATGATAAGTATGTGAAAAATGTAATTCGTAAATCAAATATGCATGAATTTAATTTATTTATACTCTACGTTTATTGGAACATGACAATTGTTGTAAATTAAATTATAAAATCAAGACATAAATCGTGACAGTGTGATTCATATAATATAAACTATATTGAAAAATTAATTTTTAATTTTTAAAGATTTTGCTAGATAAATATTCTAAGTAATGATGCGAGATGCAATGACAGTAACGTGAATGTAAGCTATAATAATATTATATAATTTAAACTTTCTTCTCTCATTTAAAAAAATATGTTATAAAATATACATTTAATATTGATTTACCTTGTACAATAATTAATATGCTTATACAATAATATTTGTTATCTACACAATTGATTTTTACTGTAGATAAAATTTTTCGTACGTGTATATTTATATTAATTATCAAGCCTTATGCAACTAGTTGTAATTTCTTTTTTATTTATTCGTTAATAATTTATCGTAATTTGTACAGCAGTGCAAATTTGTAAAACTGTATTTAGAAAAAAGAAAACTGTACGTCCCGAATTCCATGAAATAAAGACAAAGCGAAAATAAACTTAATTACACGCAAGAAACCTGTAATTAACCATTTCTGCATTTGAAATTATCCTGCGAATAAATAATTTGTTATTTGCGACAGTCAGTTTATAATTTTGAGAGCCCATATTTCCAACTGTAAAACCCAAGCGAAAAATGTTTCCAGCTTTCAAGACCTCCGCGCACCACTTCGTTAGCGACATAACAATCCGCATTAAAATTAACAAATTCCAGCCTCCAAACAAACTCACAACCTGCGAGCTTAATTTTACCTGTCCTCAACAAAAAAAAAAAAAAAACAAAATAAAAAAAATCCCCAAGCACTCACTTCGAACAATTAGCTGAAACTAAACAAAACGCGAAAACTCACATTTCAACTTTCGCAACATGCTCCGTATACATCATCATTAAAACCTTAGCCGTCGCCGCTCGCAATGCAGCCTCTCAACGATTACATACTCTCTTTTCGAAATCTCCTCGCGCACATTAGCGTTTTACGTCTTTGGCACTCGTGCGCAGCGTCCCTTCTCCGCCAAAAATAAATAAAAAAAAAGGTAGCCCTCTCCTCGGCGTGTATATCCAGGCAAAGAGGGAACGCTAAGGTGAGGAAATAATAAAGAGCCTTAGCAGGCCTCGGTGAGCGACGGCGGCGGAGGAATGAATTTTTTATCCGGCCCGATCCTCTCTTGGTGCGCGCCGATACTTAGGTAATAACCTCGGGTAATGACGGGCTCCGTTTCGACTGCTCTCATTTTGTTTGCTCTCTCGCCAGGAGAGAGAAAGAGAGAGAGAGAGAGCAAACACGCGCGCTGCCCGCCGACGAGATGATAATGATGATGATGATGAGGGGCCTACGCGTATATGTATATATAGGTATATATGTATACACACACTCGAGCGCGGCCTCGATTACGAGCGACGGGCAAAAAGACCGCCTCGCCATCCTTCGCTCCTCTCTTCTCTCTCTCTCTCTCTCTTTCCTTCGCCTTGCACTTTATGCATTCTTCGGGGCTTTTAATTTTAATTGTGCTCGCGCTAAGCCTGCACTTTGAGGAGAGCTGCGCGCGCAGTGTATGTATCGATGGCTCGGCTTGATTTTGACTCGGGGAGAGAGCAGCCGACGCGCGCTGGGTATTGTGTATATACGGCTGGGTTGCGAAAAACTAAGGATGATGGAGTGCGGTATTTGCTGGGCTGATTACGAAAGATGAGAAGAAGTGCGCTTTTACGCTGGTCTGGGCGTTATTGTGTGTACGCTGCTTTTGGGGTAATGGCTGCTGTTGCTGATTTATACTTTTGTGGCTGAGTTCTGCTTTTTTTTTAAAGAATGTTTATACTGAATTTTGTAAATTTTGTAACTGCGTAAATTTATAGGATGAAAAATACGTATAAACAAGTTAATAATTTATGTAAAAGATAAATTTCTTATATCAATTACCCGGCGAGAGTAAAGGGTGTAAAATTTGCATGCTTAAGACGATAAAAAACAGAGAGCGCGCGGTGGTCGGTAGTTAACACTTCATTATGCGACGATCACCTATCATCGAAAGCTACTGCCTTCATGGATATTCATGGGCAGTAAGTAATCTGCCCAAAACTTGCTTCTCTTAGCTTCCTCGGCCGATGTCTCTCCCACCTGCGCAGTTTTATATTTATGTACTTTTGGAAAAAAGGATTGTTGACATTTTGAAAATTACAAAGATTTTTGGATGTTATTCGAGAAAGAAAATAAGTAAAGAAGAAAGTAAATCTGCAAGAAATTACCAAGTCGTTTTTGTGAGAGAATTAACTACAGAAAAATAATAGTAGTCACCTGTGGTGATTTTTGCTGGTAACATTTAGCGTACATTAAAGTATGAAAGATAAGTGGTGTATTTGTGGCTCATCCATATTTATGAGTAACAATAATTATGGATGTTGTTTGCAATTTCAGGGTAGAGCCGAAAGAGTAAGAAATTCGTCAGTTTGAATAATATTTCGCGTACTTACTTATTATATTTCATTAGGACGATTGAGAATCGTTATATCGCCGATTCCCGTAATTTCTTTACAAAATAGTTTGAAAATTATCGTTCAAAAGAAACGATAACCAGCAGTTTTTAACGAAACTTCATCCCGCGCAATCTAAATTCGATCAGCTTCAAAAACCAATTCATCAGCCAACCAATTCCCAAAAATTCAATCGCACTCTCAAAACTTATCATCCAAAACCAATAAATCGCGAAAAACTCGCCAATTACCCCCCTTCGAGGAGCCGAGCGCCCTTTACATAACCTCAACTCGCGCTCCTTCCAAAAAACTCACTCTCCCGTGCGCGCAAAGGCGCTGCAGCAGAGGAGGACTTGGCAGAAAACTGGTAAATCGTGTTTTTAATCAACATAAATTTCGTATATACGCTCAGGCTCGCGCGCGCGCGAGCAACTGCGCACGAAAAAAGAAATCTGCCCTGCGCGCTTTTTGCTGCGCGCGGCAAAGTCACGCAACGGCCTCGCGCGCAGAAGGAGAGAGAGAGAGAGAGAGAAAAATCGACAGCGCGCTCGCGCTGCAGGCGAAATAAGCCGATCAATTTGCTTAAATAGCCGCTAATTCCCGGCTTCGAGTTGGCACCTCCCCCTGCCAGCGCGCGCGCTCTCCCCTTGCTCTTCGAAGCCAGGCTGTATATTATCAGAAAATGATTTTATTTTCTTCCTTTTCAGGGCTCCTTCGTCGCTCCGTTTTGCAACGCGCTGCACTTATGGTGTATATATCGTCGGGGGCTCGCGGCGCACCCGGTAATGAGCCATAATGAACCGGCCGGGCCCCGATGAAACTTGTTGAATCAATGTTAATACCCATGTGCGCGCGCAAGCGCGTAAGCAAGCGAGCCTTGTAAGGGATGGGAGAGAGTCGATTTTTTTCGTTTTCGGGAGGCGCTTGGGATCTGCGCGAGCTATTGCGCTGGCTTTTTTGTGTAAGGGATATGATTTCGTGGCCGGTAATTTCGGTTTTATAAAGTGCTGTTGGTTTTTCTTTGGATGGGTAGGCGGCCGCGGGGATTTGAATTTTAGTGGTTGATTTTTTGGGTTTTGCGAGAGAGGTGGAGGTATCGGATTGAATATTTCGTTGTTTAGAATAGATGGATCACTCATTTTAATTATTATACTCGCTTTTTATAGAAATAATAAGTTAAATGTTAATGTTGCTAATATTATTGATGTAATGCAAAGAATTGAATTTTTTGCGTTATTTTATTGTACATTATAACTGACTAGTAATTAACCAAATAGAAAATTTTTTGGAACTGCTTTTAAGATTTTTAACAGATTATTTGTAAGAAAATTGATCATATTCTAGGCAGAATTGGACAACAAATGTTATAATGATACTTATTTAATAATTCTGGTAATGCATCGATCATGATTTCTAGATAAGTGATATTTTAATGTTTGTTGACGGAAATTGCTGCCCATTTTTTACCAAGATTTTATTTAGTAGTCAATTATTGGCCAGATAATGGTCTGTAAGAAAAAAAAATGGCCAAAAAAATAGTCAATTCTTGATTTTTACTGGTAGAATTTTCACCAGAGATGTTTTAAATTATGCTATATTCTGTAATGATATTTTTAAGAAATGTCTGTGTTAACATGCGTTGTGTGTACGTGGTCCAATTGTATTTGTAAAACTACTTTCCTGATTTTAATTCTTAACAACTTAACTTTATTTCTTTTTTTTTTGCACATATCGGATACATTTGTTTATTTCATTCGCACAACTAAAGGAATAATAAATTCAATCAATTAAGGAAAAAAATAAGTTAAAAATAAACTTTAAATTTCATCTTTGGATGGTAAAAAAATAGACTAATAAAAATAGAATATTAAATTTTTTGCCTATTACAGATTCATCTATTAAATGGATGTCAAATGTCTTTTACTTTGAGTAACTATAGGTATTTTTCTTGTCAATTTAAGTTATCGCCTTTTAAAATTTTTTACTGAAAGATTGACATTTTCAAAAATGTATTGTTATTATCAATTTTATAAACTAAAATTTTAATTTTAAAATTCAAGATTTTAAATATTTAAATAAATAGTTAATATAAATTGTTCGTTAAAAATAAAACTATTTTAAGGCGGGTACACTGCTTACTCTAAACTCACCAATTCTATACTTTGTTAGTATTAATAATATTTATTAATGTTATTTATTTTTACAATAAAAAAAGTTTTATAGTATATAAGTACATAACATTCATATCTGGTGGGGAATGCATAGTAATGCTATACTTATACCAATGAAGACGAATAAAGTAGTTCTGCTGTGTACCGTTAGATGGCGACTGCAGTTACAATAGCTAGGCAAGTATCGTTACTATAAAGTAAAGTAAGGAAGGCTGGATAACAATTATTGTAAACACGATATGTTCAATATAAACAATAAATTTTTTAAATAATACTTTCTTAAAATCTTGTAAGTAACACCGTAAATGTTCAACAAATTATAGTTACATATACATTTTATGTATATTGCACTGAAAAGTTTATTATTATTACAAAACAAGATTAATTCATTCAATATTCATTAATTATTTAATTCAATAAAATAATTTACCGAAAATATAATGAAATTCATACAGCATCGAGTACCGTAATATTTTTATATAATTTTATTCTATCACATTATTTAACAGCCACCACTCTAATTTCTATCGTAAAGAACGGCGTCTGAACACGTGGTTGGAATCGTGCCCTGAATAAAAGTTCGTTTTTCTAACAAAAAAAGAGTTCAATAATTGAAACGGTTGTTTCGTAACAGTCACCTCTCACAGACGCCGTCGGATTTGGTTTCACACGTCCATTCTTGACTTTTCCTCCGAGGCAGATCTTCTTTTGTGTGTATGTTCCTGTGTACCCTGGGTATTGTATGGAAATAGAATCCGGCGGGGTGTGTTAGCAAAAGAAGTGGAAACTCGATTCCATACAATCAACAATTCCATCACCTGTTCGCCGAGCGAAAATGTCGATTTTGAGAAACGGTTTTGCAGTTGATGTTTTGTACATTCAATATTTCTTTATTCTTGCAATTTTTATCTTGAACTTGTTTTAATAAAATGTATCAGATATTCCTACATTTTTAAAGAAAATTATGAAGTGCCTATTTTTTAGCCATTTTTTTATCTATCTTATAAAGTATTAATTATCTATTAAATGGCTACTAAATAGAATTTCTTTTTAGATTCTCATATGCCAATAAATAGCGATATTACGTTTTTTTTGTCATTTTTTGTATAAAACGAGAACATGTCTCCAATGAATAAGTTTTTTCATGCGCTAACGTCTTTTTTTACAGCATATCTAGCGGTTTCCTTGCTTGACATTTTATTTTTTATTAGAAAAAGGAAGTACTAACAATTAAGAATGTTTGAGTATAATAAAATTATACATTACAAAATTACATAAGTTGCTCAAATCAATACAACTATATTTGTTTAGTCAATTGACATTAAGACTTTATTCAACACAAATCATATTATAACTTTCTGTAATGGATAAGCAGTCAAATCGTAAAAGTAAAATGGTAAATGAAAATTGGGTGATAATTATTTAAAAATCATATTGTTGCTAAAATAAAATTTGAAAGTTATAGATATTATACGAATAAAGCAGCCTTAGCATGTCTGCTAAGGGCTACATCATATTCATCATCACTAAAGTTCAATAACAAATAAACTTCAGAACAACAATCATAAGATCGAAAGATTGACGAAAATCATTATCAAAAAGTCATTAACTCTTTCAACACCCTACACCAACAGCTTCCACCTCAGCAACCTCACACCAGCATCCCCGCACACACCTTCTCGCCTCAAACTCCAACGTAGCAGCGGTGTGTAATCGCCCTCTCGGCAGCCGCAACAAATCAAAAGTGGAAGAAGGAAGCAGTGACGCGTTTTGCTCGCTGTCGCGCGCCCGCTTAGTATAGCAGAAGCTATATCCTCCCCTCCTCGCGCTACCCCCTCCCCACTATATACACACGCAGCCGCCATATTGCTCGCGTCCCACCTTCCGCGCTCTCCTATATACATGCTCTCCTCTTTTCGCGCTGATGGGCTCTTTCTCACTCGCGCACTCGACACCTACGCGAGAGAGCGACGATAATAGCATATTCCCCCCCGCGCGCGCCTCCGCCTCCTTTTTCGCGCTAAGCTGCTGAGAGGCTGGTTTACGGGCTCGCGGGGATGGGGTTAGAGTGATATATGCCCGGGTGAGAATTGGGTTCGCTGTGGTTTTTGGTGAGCATTGCGAGAGGATGAATGTTTATGTTTTAGGGTTGTTGGACTTGTGATGGTTATTAGTGTGAGTACGTGAAATTAACGGTTGATTATGCATCGGTTTGAGTCATTGTCATAATTGTCGTGTTTATTAATTTTCTTAAAGTTAAACGTTTTTACTTTAAATTGTGCTGTATAATTATTTAGCTTTTACGTGCTTATTTGATAACACGCTCAAATTAAAGTAAAAACACATTTCAAGCATCGAATTTAACTTTTAAATATACAGTCAGAATTACATACATATTACATAATAATACTTTCGGTAATAAACAAAATGCATCAGCGCTCGCACATATAATTAATAAGGCTCAACCAATCCACTACAACAAACAAACCGCAGTATACGTCGCTTATTCATTACAACCCAGTACACACATACACACCCCACCTCACAATTACCCAAACCCGCATCTTCCAACAAATTCACCACATATATCCCAAATACCACTTACACTCACCCCTCCGTCCTCCCTCGAAAACAGCCCAGCCGCTCGCCTAAATAAATATAATTACGCAACGGTAACCAGCTTGTAATGCGTCCAAATACACGCGGAGATCGGCCGGATATCGGCTGAGCGCGCGCGCGCGATCGTCGATTAAGCGTTAAAAGAGTCGATCCGCAAAAAAGGAGCTGCAGAACGTGAACCCGCGATTTATTTTTTATTCCCGATATACATACACGGACGCGCACTTGCGCGCTCGTAATTATACGGCTCGGGCCGAGAGCGACGCAGTAATGAGCGCGATAGGGCATAATAGCCGGCGCGCGCGTTTTCGCGGCCGCTCAATCACGATCTCGTCGCTCGGGGGCATTTAAAGAGCGAGAGCGCGAGCCTCGATTATTATACGCCGCTATGTCTACTCAACTGTGTGAGTGTATGTGTGCGCGAGGGGTAAACTGTTGCACACGCGACGGCTAATTAACGATCGTTTGGTGGACGCGGACGGTAAGTCGGAGTGCGCGCACACGCGTGAACGAGTGACTATAGCCGGGCGCTCGGCCGTGCTGGGGCTTGTCGATGATCTTGGCTGATATGGTTGGAAGCGATGTTGAGGGCTTGGGTTGAGTGGAGCTGGAGAAGGATGGATGGTGGATGCGAGGTGGATGGTTTGATGAGTTGTGTTGAATAAGATTTTTGTTGAGTTTGATGTAGGGATTTTGACGAGTTTTACGCCAGTTTTTATGGTTAGCTTTTGAGCTGGAGATAAATAATCAGAAATAAATTCATTAATAAATGATGGCTTGAAACTTGATCAGTTACGCGTCACTTTGCATGCTGCATGTGAGTTAAGATAGGATGTCACAAAACGTTATGACTTCAACTTCCCGTTCGCTCTATCCACTTCTTAGCTGACATTAAAATAAGCAGATAGAGTGAAAATAGCGTTATTTTGAATTTAAAAAAAATATAACGTAAAAGTCTTATTCAAATTTGTCTTTTTTGTGGTTGAATTTTAATTAAAGTAATGTTAATAATGGCTAAGATTATCATTTAAATTATATAGAATTATGATAATTAAAATTCAGTATGTACCAAGTGCGTTTAATACATCAATAATTCTAAATAGGTTTAAACTAGATGAATATATAATAGACATTTATTCATTATTAAAATTTTTAATTAGATTGTTTTTTCCAAGAAGAAGTGCATAAATAATTTTACCATTATACATCAAGATCAAGATCGAGTTATGTTTACTAAACTTGTAATACACTCTAATTATTGTGTTTTTTAGAGTGATAAGCTAAATATAAGTACTGCACTTTTACTGGTGCTGCAATCTAATTTAGATGATTCAACGAACACAATTATACCTTAGTAGAAATTTACCCACTTAAAATGGTTAAAGACTAAGAGATAGCGTTGAATCCATTCTTACTAAGGAGTAACTAGCCATTAAATAGAATAATTTTTATTGCGGTACATCAGAAAAAGAAAATTTTGAGTAGACACTTTTTAGTTCGTACTTCTACAGATACGGAAAGCATAATTCTGTCCGAAAAAACCCTTTATCCTTATAGCTAATTCCCTTATGTAAAAAACTAAGAACCTGGAAATGTAAAATAAGTACTATACTCTAATAGAAATAATTTCATTCAAATGCTAGTTAATTCTAAGTAAAAATGCATTCAATGCTATTTTTTATCATCTAAACATTTTAAACGGATACATTTCTGCAGGGTATAGCTGTGTTTGGATTAAATTCCTAACATTTCAGAACCTAAATCTATTATTTACAACGTACATATAAAATTTAAAAGTAACTTATAATAAAAAACGTTTTTTTCATACACTACTAGCTAAAATCAACTTTTACTTCAGTTCATAAAGATATGAATCATTTAAAAAACATTTTGGAGCATAAGCGTTCCTTGCAAAATTTAACTTGCAAATTCCCCTCGCAGTGGCACTAAAAATACTATCAACAAAGAATTTAAATAAAAGAAACCCACCTCAAACAGCCATTCCCATTCTTTTATTTCATACAAAATTCCATTCCTATTGTTTTTCTCTCTCAGGTACAGCCCTGCACATTTCTCAATCGCCAATGCATATCGACTCTGCCCTCACCTCAACATATTTTTGGCTCAAACTGACCGTAACCGCGGAGAAACGAACTCGCGGCTCCGTTATATACTCGGCGATCCGCGCAATTTCGTGCCGAGCATAAATCCCGAGCTATTCATTACGCGCGCGTCCCGCGAGTAAGACGTAGTCTCGGAGTTTCCGCTCGATTTGCGAGAATAAGCGCGCAAGCTTGTATACATAGGAAGCTGCAAAAATAGCAGGCTGTGTACGTGTGCGTGTATATATATATATATATACCGCTCTGAGCTCGCGCTCGCGCGCGGGAAAGAAATGGCCTGCGCGGAGAAAAATCGGGAGGAAACGTGTATATGCAGATATACAGCTCGCGCTCGAGTTTATCTCGCGTGTCGTCGAAGCCACGGCCGATTGACGTGCGAAATTACAGCCGAGCGACCTACCGGCGCGGGAATGATACGCGCGCGGAGAGTTTAGATTTTTGCTTTTTACGAAGATTATTACGGCTTGTAATTATATGCACTGCCGCGCTCATTGGCGTTGGTTTAGTTTTTTCTTTTTTTTTTCCTTTGGTTCGCTGAATTGTGGGATATTAGTGTGGTTGGTTGAAGCAATAGTTCGGGAATTATAGAATGGTATATGATTATGAGTTTAGCGCACGAGTTCCCTATATTATGCGTATGCAAAACGAGGTATTCCGTAACGCAGAATTCATGAGAGTTAGTTCTTAAAAAAAAATTAATCGCTCTATTAATATATTATTACCTAGTTTGCAAGGATAAAATTGTTTCCTTTCTATGATTGCCATGCGATTTGGTTTAATGGCTCGCTATTATTCCACATTCACAAAATATTATTTTCCGAGGCTTACTTTAAGTAATTTAAATACATCCCTGTATTAATAAAAATGTCCGTACGTTTGCAAATAATAAACTATAAAGAAATGCTTCTCGCATATCAATAATTCAATGAAAGCGTCCACTTTGGTCGCAGGAAACCTAACTAATAACAATAAATTTCACCCAAATACCAAAGTCGATCCAACCACTCTGAATCAAAATTTAAATTTTCGTTCATCGCATAATAAACGAATTTACATACGACACGGGCACGTCGCGACATATGCCAGAGCGAAAAAAATATTCGTTCAAAAAGCGCATGCACATAACACTCTCGACAAAAGCAACAGCAGCAGTCTCAGTAGCAGTCGAGAGCAAAAGCCATCGCCCCTCTTGGATCCGTACCATCCTCTCAGTTACAATGAAAGAACGCTTATACACTTCTACACGTATACGCGCGACAAGAAACACACTCGAGCTTCTATCCCCCAGACGTATTAATTAAACGGCTCATTTTCATCGCTCGGCAAAAAAGTCGAAAGTGCGACAGAGAGAAAGAGAGAGAGAGAGAGAGACAGAGAGTAACAGAGAAGAGAGCGAGAGAGAGAGAGAGAGAGAGGGAGAGCGAGAGAATGATAGAGATGGAACAAAAGCAAACAAGCTAAAGAGCAAGCGAGAAAGAGAGAAGGAGAGTATTCGAACGCCCATGGCCGGGCTACCTAATGCTTGTGCTCCCCTGCTCCCTACCCCCACTCCTGCGCTGGATCTTCCCCCACTCTCGGCCAATCGCGACTCGCAACTCGTGCTCCCGTTGCCTCGCGACTCCGACCAATGGGAGCCGCGCGTAGCCACGCCCACCGGTACCGCTCTCGCCCCGCCCCCTTAGCCACGCCCCCTCACTGCTCGCGAGCGAGGGCGCTTCTATCTTCCTCTCGCGCTCGCACGTTCTCCGCGTGACTCCAGCGCTCTCGGCTCGTTAGGAAAGTGGTGGTAGTAGTGGTGGGGGGCGTAGGCCCGAGACTCCCCCACCTCGAGCGGCGGCGGCGCTCGAGCGCGAGCGGTGTCTGTCGTTTAGCCGGTAATTTTCTCTCTCAAACACCAGCAAGCCTCCGCGCCAGCAGCGTCCGCGCGCTCTCTGCTCAGCTCCTTCTCTTGCCAGGCTCCTCATTCAGCTGGCGCGCTCTCGGCCGCGAAGAGATCCAAAAAGTTTGACGTGTTTTTTTGTTGCTCCAAGGAGGGAGAGAGAGAGAGGGTAATACGGATGGACGATACCCGATCACTGAGACGCACCATTCGTGAGTGATACAGAATCGGGAGTGCGGAGAATCGAGCAGTGTTTTTTGCCCGCTATATTGTACACAGTGATACGACTTTGTGCGCCCGATCGATAGATGAAAAGCGCGGAGTGCTACATTGCGGTTGCAGGCAGTGATTATTCGGGTGATTCATTCGACTGGCATTCCGCAAGGTCACAGAGATGCAGAGAAGCATCGATCCGGTTGGAAGAGACTCGCGGCAGCAGCGCATTGTGAATCGGTGTTGAGTGTCTCCCCAGTGCTGGCATCCTCATCGATTCCTCTAAATCTATTTCTCAAAAATAAATCTTTAAATACATTCAGTCGCATCGGACTCTTTGCGTGGACAGCTTAATAAGATGCGCGACACTTAAGCGACCGCACGCCAACCGACTCACACTCGCGCAACGCCAGATCAGCAATAGGCTTTGAAGGAAAAACCGTCAAAGTGATCCTAAAGATCGGAGGTGCATCGCCGGGCGTCGCGTCGCCGCGTACGATGATGCCGCTCGCGCCGACGCCAATAGTCCCGGTGCCCTCCAAGCCGAAGATCGGCTTCAGCATCGACTCGATCGTGGGTGGTGGTGGCCGTGCCCGCAACAGCAGTGTCCATCACCAGCACGACGACGACCAACACCATCATCACCATCCGGCGGCCACAACCCGGCTGCTCTCCGACTCCCATCGGATCGACATCGAGCGCGACGACGCCTCGCCGACGGTCGAGGGCGGCGGTGGCTCCTCGCCCCGCGTACGTCTGAGCACCGCCAGGTCCTCCCCGGGAGCCCACTCCGAGGAGTCCGACAGGCCTCTGTCCAGGAGTTCCTCGGTCGAATCATACCCGAACTCCCGGCGGACTCCCTCGGGTAGCTCCCATCACCTGACGCCCCAGAACCATCACCAGCAGCGGCTCAGCCAGCCGCCGCTCCATCGACCTCACCAGCTGGACTACAGCGCCAGGTCGCTGACGAACCGGGGCAGTCACAGCGGAGGCTCGACGCCCAATGACTCGCCGTCGCCACCGCCGGCTCAGCGCGACTCGCCGGCGCCTCAGCAGCAGCAGCCTCAAGTCACCTCGGCCAGCGGGCTCCCTCAGCCGCCTCCCGGAGTCGTCAGGCCCAGTCCCAACTATCTGGGCCCGCCGCCGGGCGCCGCTTCTGCGGCAGCGGCAGCCGTCGCCGCCGAACAGCTGAAGAGTCTTTATGGGCCCCAGGCGGCCGCTCAGAGCGAGTACCACTCGCAGCATCTGGCCCTTGCTGCTAACATCGCGGCGGCCCAGCACTTCCAGGCGGCGAACCTGGCGGTGGCGCTGCAGGCGCATCACGGACCCCCGCACGGGCCCTACCCTCACGCCGGCGGGCCCGGCGGGCCTCATCCGCCACCCCATCCGCATCAGCCGCCGAGGGACAGCTATCCGTTGTATCCTTGGTTGTTGTCGAGGCATGGACGGATCTTTCCTCAACGATTCCCCGGAGGTGAGTGGATAAGTTTATTGTTACAGTTAGTTTTTTGTAAGCTCGGATGTATTAGGTTTTGATGCTAGGGAGAGTAGGTTGTGAATTAAAAATTACCAAAAGTTGAGCAAGAGGGTTAGAAGTAAATATGTTGGTGTTAGAAAACGGCTAGTCACTGTAAGTGATGAATCATTATTGTCTTAAAAGAGTTTTACATTCCATTCAAAGTTCCGAGAGCATGTAGAACACTTCATTTGAATAATTTACGTAAAAAAGAACTGCTGCATTGCGAATGAATCAGAAGTCTTTCACTCGTTTTCTTTGAATTCATACAATGATCGCTAATGTGTAGTAATATAGTAATATTAAAATCAGCTAATTGTAAAGTCTGAAAATCGTCGAGAAAAAAGTGATTCAGTGTTACGGGAAAACCGATTACTCGTTTTTCAGTAGCTCTCTATTATTATCTGTAAACAAGCTTTTTATGTATTTCTGGAGTTGATTTTAGATAAAAGCATAGCACGACAAATATTATTTCTCTTATAGAAACCGATAACGCCCCTTTTTATCTCAATAATACACATTTCGTGCGTCTATGAATATTTAAAACAAAGTTCGTAACATGCAGAAATAAAGAAAAATCTCTAAAAACTCATAACTTGTGCGATGCTTCAATGGCACTTACATAACTACAATGCAAATCAAACTATTTTTGACTTCGCGATAAGAGAAACACTGTAGCCTTAATATCAATAACCCAACATTCATAATTGTCAAGTAATGAACTACATTGATTAAATAACACAAAGTACAATGTTGCACTCAACCTCTGATAAAGCGCTATCAAAACCCCAATACCGCAAAAATAAGCACTACACTTCAAACTCGCTCGAAGACGTAAATATTCCGTTTACAACAATCCCAGCAGCTTCTCTCCTTCCACTAGCCTCTTATCTCGTACTCGGAATCGCATAATAGCAATTACAAACAAATTAATTTGCGTGCGGCCGCTGCGAGCAACTATAAATTACTTCTAATGAACGATTAGAAACGCACAATTCATTATTTGCTGAATGTCGTTAAGAGAGGGCCCGATTCTTCGGAACTCATTACGCGCCAAACGTTGGAAAAAAAAAGACAATGTATGCAGACGTAGAGTAGCTCGGGCAAAAAAGTAGCTGGCTCGGGGTGGAAAAAATCGGCTTTCGCGAGGAGACACATTAAACGTGGTTTATAAAGCGATTTGCATAATTATATTAATTTGCAGTTTGAATTAATGGCGCTGTAAATTGTCGGCTGTTTCGAAATGTGCGAGCGAGCGGGAGAGCGGCTCAATTTATGCGTGTCATCGTCATCAATATGTACACGCGAACCGTTAGAATTAATAAATGGCAGGCTCGCTTGTATTTTTTCCTTCCCGTAACCCTATTCAGATATACAATAAAGTAATGCGCGCGATAAAATATCACCTTTTTGCAAAATAAGAGCGATGATTAACGCTCGCAAGTGACTCGTCAGTCGAGCAGTAATTATTAATATAATACGTTATAAACTGATAGAAAATAAGTGAGTGCACGACGGACGTAGCTTTCGAGAGGTTTCAAATTACGTGTTATAAAAAAAAAGTGCTGTATGATTAATGGCATCGACATTCAGAAAACCGCTAAACATAATCCTAAAAACCGTTGGAAAAAAGCAGTCGATTAGCCCGATAATGATTTCTTCTCGATTACCAATTCACAATCTGAAATAAATCATAGGCCTAATGAGCGGCGCGCGCGCGCGCGCTCGGGTATTCTAACGTCCGAGCTTGTAACGTAACGCTTCGCTAATACGTAAAAATGTAATACACTGTTATTATCACTTGCTACACCAGCTAACGATGTTGCACACAGTCCCTATCTTATTTCTTCATTTCCGCGTGTTGCCGCGCGTTTGATTCGTTAATAAAAGAGATAACGAGCGAGCCTCGCGTAAATAAGACCTTGGTTTTATGGAGAGAGAGAATGAGAAAAAAAAGGAAGGGGGAAGGAGGAGAGGAAATCTCGTTTCGTCATTGTTTTCCAGTCAATGACGCGCGTCGAAGCTAATCATTCGCGCACGCGATCTCTGTCTTGCCGCTTTTTTTTCTCTCATCTTGATGAGTGTTATCAATACGGCTACTATAAATTCAATGATTTATTTATACGTTATCCGCTGCTATTTTTAAGAGTTAATGACTCTTGCCGTGATTTTCTTTTTTATGTTTCTACAGGTTTATGAAATTATTAGCATTTGTTTACTATTTTGTATTTTTTATCCTATGGATAAATTTTAACTAATTGTATACCTTCAATTTTTATTACATTCATCTATTTTAGACTATTTTCATTAAACACCTAATAAACCACTCTCAAAACTCATCAAAATACTCCCTATACATCCATCCCAAACAAACTCAGCAAACAAATAAATTTCGTACAAACGAAAATCCCCAGCATAGTCAAACCTCCGTTGCGCAAGGCTCGTCCTAATCTGAAAATTTTGTAACGCGCGCCCGCGCGCTCGCCTCATTTTATCTTTGCGCGTGCCAAGCCGAGCGTGAAGCGGAGCTGAATCAATGAGCGTCCGGCGCGCGCGCCTGTATATAAGCATATACACACATTGTCGAAGGAGAGATTTTAATTGCTTGTAATTGAATGATCGACGAGCGTGAAATGCGCGGGCGGCTCGATTTCGCCCGTTACCCGGCCACTTTGGCAGAGGTAGTCGGAGCTTTCAAAAGAAGGCGTTTTTTTGCCTGGGTTGAATGTTTGCTAATTTGTTAATGTGGATAGGTTCAGAGATACGGCGCGTTATCTACTTTTTCTTTTCGATGTAGCGTTACAGGCGCGTGTTAACGTTTTATGAGCCGGCCGAAGCGATTCCCGTTCATTGATTTGTTGCCTATTTTAATGCATTCAGCAAAGACTGAAATGATACACTTAAATAAGTCGACTCGTTAAACGTTTCTCCAGCGCGATTTATTGCGCATTTTCAATTGCCCGGCGTCCATCGGCAACATTAAAATTTAAAACTTTTAATTGCCTCAAGAACGCACGCACACGTTAGAGCCAATGAGGTCAAAGACATAAATTTTTACAATGAATTCTAAACGAAACACCTCGCCGCAAACTATCCTCGCCGAGCGCTAAACAATCTCCGAGATTTATCGCCGGCGATATATTAAATATTTACTTTCCTCTCTTAATAACTCATTAAAGCAACCAGCGCGCTTGCAAAAAATAAACCGACGCAGAAAATACCCAGAGTCTACACGAAAATCTCCTTATACCGTCTATATAACCATGCTTAAAACAAAGCGAGCTCCGGCGCATGGTCGCTTATCTCCGCGCGGTAATCGCCAAAAGTATTCCGCTGCAAGTGGACGGCGAGATCCTCGTTAAAGTGATTTACGAAAATAATAACCCACATCCGTCGCCAATAAACCGCCGGACGATAAATCGTTGAGCAAGCCGATCTCGCGCGTTTTGCCGATCGGCGAGGCGTGAGGCTGTATTGGCTTGCATATTGGGGTTGTGTAGTTAAGTGGTATCGATGAGAGTAAAAGGAAAATTCGGGATGGAGGTTTAAGGGAGAAAAGAAGTGGATTTCGAGAAATTCGCGAGTTGTGGTTAAAAGGGGTTTTTGGGGTAGAGATCGGTTAGTGATTTTACATTGCTGGATATTCTGATGGTTTTTTATATGGTTTGAAAGTTGAAATATTCAGACTGCATCGGTTCGTAAAGCTACTAATTTGCACAAGGAGTTTCCAGGAAGATTCAGAGCGTGGGATTTGATCGGTAATTAGCAGTCGGTTTTCCTCTTAATTGCTTTGAAACAGCAGATTTTATCGTGCCACTCGGCAGCATTAAAACAAAGCCGCATCGCAGAAGCAAAAATGAGCCCAGCGACATTGGAAATTCAAATAGAAATGAACGTCTCAATTGGAGCCGATTTCTATGAATTAAAATTCAGCCAATAATTTTCCATCTCAATCGCTCACGGCCGCGGCGCGGCATTCACAAACGATTTTCCAGCCGACACACATACATCCGTCACAATAGCTTCGCGCGACCTTCCGCCGATGTATAACGAGGAATATCGCTTCGAGAATACGAGCCAACTTGGCGTGCGTATCTGTGCGATTCTGAAAATGTCGAGGGGAGGGGGTATGTTTATGTGAAGGTATGGTAAGAGCCGAAGCTAACGACGTTTTTCCTCGCTGGCTTGAATTCCGATGCCGAGTAAATTGACTTTTGCGAAATTTATATTTTTTGTTTGGTATAATATGGATGGTTTGCGATTGTATATGTAGGAAACGGTTCGAAAAGATATGATAATAAAGCAAATATCATCCTGGACCGATACCTTCAGCATCGATAACGAGCTAATTAGTACCTCTTCAAACCCAAGCTCACCAAACCCCTGCAATCTCAAACCCAAACTCCAAATTCCCACAAATCAGCGTTCGCACATTCGTCTCCCTCCCATCCACTTTCCAGAATAACAAGCTCACCGGACAAGCCAGAGAACAAACGATTTTCCACTCTCGTCCCTACTCCGGCGAGCTTAACACCGTTTCAGCGGGGAAATAAATCTTCATCTCTCGGTCTTTCTCGCTCCCTCCGCGAATCTCGCGAGGTCAATCGTAGTAAATAAAGCGCGCTCACGGCTCGCTCCTCGTGTATGTGTGTAGACTGCTCTTAACAATTATCGTAAATCTACCTCATCGACGAGACTCCGAGGGAGAGAGAGAGAAAGAGCGCGTATCCCTAAAACGAATGCAGTTAAGAGCCAAGCGCTGACTTAGAGGCAATCCAGTTTTCCTTTTTCTTTATCGTCAATGCGAGATAAACAATGTCAATTGCTTTTCTCGGCGCTGGCTTCTACGCAGGTGTGGGTATCCTCGCATCGATCTGCTGGCAGTCGTAATTCAAACGAAAGCTCAGATCCTTGACGTTTAAAAAAACGTATACACCCGTACAAATTTCCAATATCGAAGCTAAGTAAAAAATTGACTTCGCCGTATATAGCTCGAAGCGAGGGTGGCAGATAACCCAATACACCTGCAAGCGTGTATATACGTGGGTGCGCGTGTGTGTGCGTTCTCCTTCCGACACGCGATCGTGTTTGATTGGGCATGGGCGCAGAGAAAGAGGAGGAAGGTGTCGCGCGAGCGCGACGGAACTGGTCCCGTCGGAAAAATCGAGCGACGCCATCTTGGCTCCGATTCCGGGGGAGGCTCTCGAGCGAGCGCGGAAACGGCCGATTCGTCTCGTTCGAGTGAAAACAAAGGCCGGCTGCCTTTGTTGCATCCCCTCTGTTTTTTCACTTCCTTTTGTATTTTAGCGATGCTTTGTGAGCGATTTTTGGAACGCGATGTGTGATTAGGATCTATTAATTTTCTATTGGGCCTCTTCTTTCTTGGGAACTATTTTAGCGATGGATGATTGACTTTGTTAAAAATTACAGAAATTATGCAAATTATACATCCCTCCACTTTTTCCACTGCTCGCAATATAATATCCAATCGCATAATTTCCCTCCCTTTCTACCTCTTACCTTTTTTTCTAAAAACGCCTTCGATCCATTATAACAGCTATCGAATTTCTCCCAGCCATCCCCCGACTGAGAAAAGCCGCGAATCCCCATCCATCGAGCCTCCTTTAATCGGCCTATTATACACCGAAGCGCCACACTGACTCCGCGGGCGGCGCATTTCACCTTTTTTCCTCTCTTTCTCTCCCCAACACAATACCTCTCGCGCGCGCCTTCTTCTCATAGAACGCCTATATACATAGAGTCATCCGATACGGTAGCAGCTTCGCTGTATATATAGCCAAGAAACTCATTGTCGGACGCTCGCGTTGCTGACTTTTGTATGTACGAAGAATAAGAGGGAGAATGAGAAAGTCGAGGGATGCGGGGCGCGTCTTCGTGTCTTTTTGTGACGGTGATGTCTCTGTTCTAGTATAGGTGACGATCGTTTCTGTGCGGGTCTTTTGGTTTTTCGCTGTGAAAATGATACTTATTCACGATGTGGGAACGAGCGCTTTTGGCGACGGGTCGTTCTGAGAAAGGAAGGTTATGCGCCTGAGTTGAAAAGCTGAGTGGAAGGTCTTTGATGGTAGGCATCGGTTCTATGAGAGCTTGTCAAGCGAATGTATCCTTATACAAATCACATTAACGATTTATAACTAATTTACTAAACAAAACCTATTTTGCACACAACTAAACTGCAAGTTTTTATCATACACTATTTACCCCCTCTCTAACTTACTATCCAATAACAGAATTTTCGCCAGCCACTATAACGGCAATAAATCATAACCGCGCCGTTAATAGATTATTCCCGATCGCTCGTAAATTCATCAATCCGCTCTACGAAAAAAAACTCCCCAAGAAAACTACTCGCTTATCCAGGCGAGCTACTTTGCAAAACTACGCCCTTCAACGATCCCGATAGCTCCGCGCTCGCAGGCGCGATAATCGAGAGCTAGATATCGACTTTCCCCCCGCCCGAGGCTCACCAGCTCACGCGAGCTTGCTGATCTTTGGCTTTTCGCGTAGCACTGTGTATTATGCATGCGCTGGGATAAGAAGGGAGGGTGAAAGTACGGATTATTAAAAAGACGTTAGGTGAAGTTGCGTAGGGAAAAAGGTGTTTATTGGTGGAAAAACAATGGCGCTTGTTGACGAAATAATGACTTTTTTTTGAGAGCTCCGGGCTCGTAAATGCGGGTGGCTTTTTAATGAGCCGAAAGGATATGGCGCGTGGGTGTGGAAAAGAGACTTGGTTTGGCCGTTTAAGAGGTGATAAAGCGCTTGGACGCAGGCTACTTTGTTTCGCTATAGGAAAAAACATGAGCGATTTTTCCGGGCGGTTTTAAAAATCCCTCCGAACCCTCCGTTAAGCAAACACATTAACTTATTCGACACACTGCAACATTATCCCAACATCCACCAAAGTACGCCCATAATCCCCAAAAACCTTACCGCCGCAATTAAAATACCTCATCCTCATAGCAGCCGCCAAAGTAACCAACTGCAAAACGACCACATGCACACAGCCTATACACTCGCTCACTCGCGCATCAAGCTCGCAAATTGCGAGTAATTGGCCTTTGCGCGTATTAGACGGACGCGCGCGTATTGCCCGCCAGTCGCCCGGAGAGAGAGAGAGCTCGCTCGTTCGCCGTTTTAGTTTGCTTTTTTCCAGCTGTTTTCGAGGCCCGAGGCGCGATCGCGTAATTACGGAGCTCGCGTCCCTCGCGGAGAGAAAGAGAGAAGGAGAAGAAGAGAGAGAGAGAGAGAGAAAGAGATTTGCGTGAGGCGCGCGTCGGGTGCGATTGAAATTTTTTCCGGCTGATTGAATTCTCTATTATATGCGCGAGCACTGCGAGATGCGGCGTGGGGCTCTGAGGCGATGGAGGAAGCGCTGCTGTATGATTGTTTGACGGGGGATTGTGATGAGAATTTTTAGTTCAATTTATCGTGTATATTTTGTTTTATGTAATAAAATGGAGACTTTATTGATTGAGATTTATTGAAATTATTTGTATATAAAATAAAGTTTGGATTCGTTTTCTTTTGTAAGAGAATCTTCGGGATGCAAATAAGCTAAACTTTTGTTATATAATTGTAGGGAAATATTATCAAAGCATGGTCCAATATTCATTACGTATAAAGTAACTATTTTATAATATTTTTATTACCTTTTCTTTGTACGCACACACGCATATACACTAACAATCTTACAAAAAGAAAAGTAAAAGCTCTGAAAATACCATTAAAAAAAAGAAAGCGCGAATCCTCCTATAATTATTCCTCGCGAATACACATCCATCAAACACGCGGAAACGCGATCGCGTATACGCTCTCTACATTGTCCCCCTGATGTTGACGTATACGATGTATATCTCACGTCGCCCGTTAAGTACGAGCGTATTTTCAAACTCCTAAGTTATTCTGCTAGCGCGCGATTTCCTTTCTCTCTTTCTTTCCGCGGCTGCATTCGAATTCCTCAAGCGGCCCATCCAACTGCATCGCGAATGAAAAATGTATATGTAGCGAGCGAGATTTTTCAGAGCTCGTTTATAAATTTTGTGCTTTTTGAGCAGAGAATATTTTCTCGATTATGAGTTTTGCTTTTCGATATTGGTTCTGTCATCGAGTATGGATTAGTGTTGTATCCAGATACACAGCTAGCATAATATTCTATTTTCCTCTTCGCATATAAGCTTAGACTAAACGCGATCGTTAAATCGTTATTACTCACAGTTTCCCACCCTCGTCTCCATTCAATCCAAATGAATTTCCATAACCATTAATCTGCACTAAAAATAGTCCCCAACCTTATCACTCCCCACGTCAAATTAATTAAATCCCCGTAAAAATTTGTTCGCCTCTCCCATATCCTAAAGCAAAAAAATAATAGACAGCCCGGCCGTATCCTCCCAAGAATCTCCAGCCGCTAATTAGGCAAAGCCATTTTTTTGCGATCCCGCGCGCGCGCCTTTTTACGATCCCGCTCAATAAAAGCCGCGAAATCTCTATCCTATCCCCCCCTCTTCGCGATACACATCGAGCTCGGCATTCCTCGTAAAACGCGAATGTATCCCTCGCCACGACTTTACAGCTCGTTTACAGGATGTTTTTTGCGCTGAGAAAGAGATGAGAGAGGGAAAAAAGAAGCGTTCGTTATCGGCGCGCCGTTTATTGTCTCCGTCGCGCTCGCTTTGTTTTGTGTATGTATATATATATGTATACACGTGCGAACGTTTATAAAAGTTGCTGGGATCGAGGAGAGTCGACTCGTAAAACGGTAGCCGAGTGTGGCTCGCTCTTTTAAAGCGATGAGCGGGAAAACGTGAGTAGGTAAGCGGTTATTAGAATATACACACACGAGCTGGAGAGAAGTGAGTCATTAAGGATTTCTGAGGAGAGATCGCGAAGATTGGAAGCGCGCGCGCAGGTTGTTTGTTCTTTCTCGAGCGTGACTCGCTCTCTGGCTATTAAATTTACAGCTTCCCCGGCTCTTTTAAGTATCTGCCATTCGCTCGCTCTTTTTACTATAGTGAAATGCGATCGATGCCCTTAAAATAACCCTTTCCTAAAAAAACACAAAAGAAAGCCGTACCATACATAGAGAAACAGCCCGCATATATACGTGTATATCCATCCATCTCCGCCCACGTCGATTTTTCGGCGTTTGGAGCGAGGAGAAGGGCATTATCGCAGGCAAAAGCGCGCGTATATACGCGCTCCTTCGTTTTTACGCCTTTCCGGCAGCCGAACGACTTCCGGCTCCGGGAGCTCCGCCGCTAATCTCTCTCTCTCTCTCTCGGCCTTTTCCGCGCGCCAAGAATACGCAATTACCTTTGAACCCCCCCGCGCTCGCCTTATCTTTTGCCGAGTGCGATGCGCATGCGCGCCTTGTAATTGAGCACACGCTTTGGAATTTTTCCTTAGCCCTGAGAGATGGATATAGGCTCGGGTTTTTTTTGTGGGGTTGGTGAGAGCTTAAGGGATGGTTTTTGTTTTTGGTTAAGCAGGTGAATGTGTGATTTTTTTGGTTATAATAGTGGCGTGTAAGGATTCTATTACGTTATTGTTTAATTGACCCGTTAAATGATGAAGAATGTAAGTTTATAAGCGCAGTGTGCTCGATTAATGGATATAATACTTTAATATGTAACCATTTAAGTACTCATTTGCAATTAAATTGAGAATTTAATTAAAAAAAGAATCAAGTCCGATGTAAGAGATAATTTTAATTTCGTGTATACAGCGATATAATTACGCTCGGCTAAAAAAAGCCTCATTCACATATATTGACTTTTAAATTATTAATTTGTCATACTTTCTTCGATCGCTACAGCTCGCTTATTAGTTTTGAAATCATGTTGGCCCGCTTAATCACTCGCAGGCGCATAATAACGCGCATGATCGTTTAATCAATATCGATCGCTTAATACAACCAAAAGAAAAGTTGCCCCCAATATTCCCACGTAAAATTCCGTCTTACACATCGCAATAAAAAGCAAGCAATCTTCGCTCCAATCGCGCCGGAAAAGCCAGTCTAAAACGTAAGGTGTTACAGTGAAAAGTGTAACAACGGCCAAAAGATAAGCGTCGTAAATTACAAAATTGGTGCGCGCGCGCCAGCTTTCATAACGCTAATTTATGGAAAATAAACAGTCGCGAGCTGGCCGCGGCAGTTTGGAAAGTTTGCCGCGCGCGGCGGTTACGATAATTAACAAACAAACGCTTATTATAAAATCATTCAATCGGCGATCGGCGCCGAATACTTTTCGAGGCCATTAGTATAGAGCCGTTAGGAAACGCAAGATTGATTGGCTTTTCAATGCGGCCGTAAGAATGCCTCGTAAAGTTAATGCCTCGCGCAGCGCGGTTATATAAGATAACAGTAACACCCGTTAAACTTACGATCTTTTACTTTAGTTTCAATTATTACAAATCGCCCTTCTAAGCGTTCTGTGCGCATTATAATCTATACCATCCCAGAAAATAGCCCGGTTATTTAACCATCTCCTTTTTCTCGTTCTATAGGTCCGGATATCCCAGGCTTCCTGCTGCAGCCGTTCCGCAAGCCAAAGAGAATAAGGACGGCGTTTAGTCCGTCTCAGCTGCTTAAGCTGGAGCACGCGTTTGAGAAGAATCATTATGTTATCGGGGCTGAGAGGAAGCAGCTAGCCCAGGCGCTGTCGCTCTCTGAAACTCAGGTGAGATATTTAATATGCATACTCTGTATTTTTTCATTGAACCGAAATTTTGTTCAAATTGGAGCATATGTGTTTTGGATGTAGGAAATAAGATATATAGATATGTATAAATGCCAGATGGATTTTTTTCGATAAATACGGACACACTGTCAGCCGATTATGATGCATTAGCTTAACCTGCAGCCGTTAATGAGCCGGTCTCTCGCTTTTTTCCCCAACTCCGTTCTCACTGATAATTGGACTCGATGAAATCGCGATACCGGAACGATACACGTATAAAGTCAAGCCAAAGTTTTCCAAACTCGATCGGGATGCAATTACGAAATTGTGGAAGTCGGGGCCGACCGGCGCTGGAGAGACGTGCTTTAGGACTAATTTCACGGCATTATGTAAGGGGTGAGCGGTAGGCGATATAGGCAGCGCGTGGGGAATTAATTAACGATGTATCGCGCGCGAGCCGGGGTTACGGAAAATGATTTATGGGCCGCGCGCGTGAATAGCCGCTTTTCCAGGACAATTGCTAAATTACCGGGGCTCCTCGTAAATATTTATCAGCGTTACATTTGCTTAGTGCCACAAAGAGAGGCTGAATTTAAACGATCCGCCGGGATGAATAGGCCGGCTTATCGGAAACAAATAAATGTTTACTTACCGCGGGCATCGCGGATTTAAATATTGTTTTATTTTTCTTCACGGCGCTAAAAGAGCGAAAACAATAATCGCCGCGGGCAATAAATCACTCTGCGCGAGCGCGCTAACTTTTGTTGATAATAATATTCTCGGCGGGCCGTTAAAAATTATTGTTCGCCTCGGTATTTAGCACACAACATGTTTTTCCTCCAACAAACCAGCTCGATAATTTACAAAAACGGAAAGAAATAACAATGGCCCAGGCGAGCTCGATAGGAATAAACACATTCGTCGCGGGGCCTATGTGAGTATAGAGCCGAGAGCGAGTGACTTATTCGCGTCGTTAAAATTGCTTTGAATAACGTTCTCAACGTTAAAAACAGCGCCCGTAAAAGTTTTTTCCGCCGCCGCGCATGCTAATTTTTTTTTCGCGCCAAACCTGGTAACAAGAACAGCGACATATCTGCGAATGTTAATTTAGATGTTAAAAATGATGAACGAGCCAGTTTAAAAGTTACGACGCCGAGCTCTCATATATACATACACCCGCTCTTCCATAAAGCTAACCGTTTTTCTGGAAAAAAATCCTTACTCACCGCGCGACTAATCATCGCAAAATCGCGCAAACAACCGTCGCAATTATCAAATCACCCGGCTAACATTCTCCGACTCTCTCTCTTCAAACGTCTCGGCGAACATCCCCGGATAAGGCTCGAGAGCAGCCCGATTAAATCGCAGGCGTCGCGGCTATTAGCGAAACTTGCAAAACGAGAGCGCGAGCTACTAGCGCGTTTGTCGCTCCTGGCGGCGGCTCTTTAATTGGCCGGAGCGCGCGAGCCGAGCCTAACGTAATTGCAGCGGCACCGCTTTGACCCGAGCCGTATGGAATTTCGAGGGCGTTTTCCCGCGGCTAGCACGCGCGAATTTACATGTGTGTGTGTGTGTGTAGCGATTGACGTGATCCCGACGTTTTCGACGAGCGGATTTGCGCAACTGTATATGCAGCGCCGCAGGCGCAGAGGCGTTAATGAAAATTATGAAAGCAAATTATAGAGTTTAGGGAAGCCGAGCCGAGCGGATATATGCGGCTATCGTAACGCCGTTAAGTCTGACTTCGGGAAGATTCGGATTGCGGAAAGTCGCTCGTTAAACGCTCGTTTACGCTTTTGAGAGAAACAATTATAAAATGATAAAAGCCGGGCCCCGCGCGTTCGCTTCTAATGAAGGCAAAATTGTTTTTCGCGGCTAATTGCAGAGAGGAGGAGGGGGGATAGCCTGCCGAAATTGATTTTTATTGCTCCTTAATCAGCATTTAATTCGGCTGCGGCGCTCGTCAGCCAGCGCTTTCACGTGGAAAGCAAGCGTCGAACGGTAATTACAGCCGAGCCTGTGTATATATACGTATATTTCTCGATCCGAAGTGAGAGAGCTTCTCTGTAATTTACGAACTCGCAGGTACTATGCGCAACAGCGGCTCATGTAAATGATCGCAATCGTTTAAACGCGCGCGAAATTACATCCCGTAAGGAGGATTAAAAAAGTTTTCCCTCGAGGACGCGAACTCGCGGCCCATTAAAAATCCATTAAACAAAAAGCCGAGCTCTCTAAGAAGGCGCGAGCGTTCGACTGTATATAGGTATAATCGGCCGAAAGCCCGGTTTTATAATTTCTTCATCGCAAGGAGCGACCTCATCACTTGGTTTTACGTTTACTTTTTTTTTTATTTTAGCCTCGCTCGAGTGTAAAGCGCATTTTTGCGAAAAATCCACGACAAAATGCTCGTAAACACCTAATAAGACGGTTAAAGGCAAAACGAGCGCGCGGGCAAAAAACGGCCGAGCGGCCGGCTCTCTCGCCTTTTCGCTGTAATTTTTGTGCGTTAACACTCGCGCCAGAAAAGCGCCGTTTAGTCGAGTTTCGCAAGGCTTTTCACGCGTTCGGTTTCGACTTTTTCGAATTTTCACGCTTCGGCTTTGCTTTTTGCTTCGAGTGGAAAAGGGCCGGTTTGAATTTTTGTTTTTTTTTTCGTTTTTTACTTGGTGAGATACGCGAGACAATGAATCACTGGTATATTTAGGAGCGTTATTTATTGCGAGCTTTCTTGGGCAAAATTATCATTTTACGTAATGCTTTCACTTTATAAAAACATTACAACTATTTGTCTTATAAAACAAGCTGGCCAATTTTCATCGTCCTATTATAATACTTATCACGCGTTGCGTAATAAGCAACAATGCAGCTCATATACGGGCACAATTGAAAGTTTCCTACTACACATTTCGGCGCTTTCATGCAAAAAGCGGCGCTATAAATTTCATCGAAATTACGGGCGCGCGCAAATTGCCTTACGTCACCTCATAAGCCGCTTCGACAGCATTAATTAAAGCCATTATACGACACTTAAATACAACAAATTTCTTACAATATTCAGCGCGGCCAAAAAAAGCAACATTCCTTACGCAACTCTCTTACACGCTCAAAAAACCTAAAACCGACTCGATCCCACCTCATCTCGCTTTATAAAACCACCGCCGCCTCCAAAAAACGCAAGAAGAACTCGCCGCTAAATCTAGCCGCAACAGTCTCCACGCATTTTTTTTTTTCATATAGTCCCCGCCTCATTACAACTTCTTTACATCCCGCGGACACGCACACATATAGCCGCGAGCGCGAGATTCGGCCCGGCGATACACACGCAGAGGTGTACGTATATATATACATAAGGCGCGCTTTGTAATTACGCTCGGCTAATCGCCGGGTAATTAGCTCTCTCGCATGTGAGCGAGGTTACGCATACGCGCGCGCGCGCGCGGGACATTCTTATGAATGTTAACGAGCCTTTGTGCGTATGCGCGCGACGTCGACCTTTTTTTTTTCAACCGCGCGCGCGTGTGTGTTTGTATGTGCGGGTTTGTTTTAAGGCGAGGTTTATTAATTGTTCGCGGCTTGGAGAAACGAGCGAGGGTGGCAAAAAAGAAGTGACAGTCCGCGCGCGCGTGAGAGAAGGTAGCTCGTTGAAAGCGATGAGGTTTTTGTATTTAACAGCCTCGGCTGATTTGGTTTGCGCGCTCGTTGAGCTATCGTCGGTAATGATTTCCAATTTGTTGCAGCTAGTTATCTTAATAAATTTAAATTGCCGCAAGAAACGCTCGAGCGATACGGCGAATTATCTCCGCGGTGCGCCTCTACACGTTTTCGAAACTCGCGCGATTATAGCATTTTTCCGAGAACTTGTCAAGCGCTCGTTTAGGATTAAGATAATTTCTCTATCAGTCTCCGTCCGTAAAGACACGCGGAAGCGTCCGAAAGATACAGCGCGGCGAGAGACGAAAATAGATGCGCGCGCGCGGCAAAGCGAGATCGGCCAGAATGGCCGGCCGGCGATAAGATAAAGCGTTTAAAGAATAATCTCCGCTTTTGAAGGGCGCAGTTTGCATGAATCTTTCCCCCTGTCCTCCTCCCTTGGTCCGCGCGCTCGTAAAACGGCTAAAATGACTTTTGTGATTTAAATGCTGTTTACGCACACACCTCGCCGCGGAGAGCAACAAAGCGCTCGCATAAAATCCTCGTATGTATACACGGATTTCTTGCATTCCGCGAGGTGCCGCTGTAGGCGCGCTGCGTAGCAGACGACTTTTTTTCTCTTTTTCAGAGAGTAAGAGAGACGCTGGTTATAAATCTAAATAAAGGAAGCTTTTTATGACGATTTAACGAGTTTACGCGCCTGCATCGGGACTTGGTAAATTTGCCAATCGTGGGCGCGAGTGCATTGTGGCTTGGATTTTAAATGTGCGTGTTTTTTTTCGCCGCCTTGCGGTGCTTTTTTTCGCTTTGTCTAGGAATAAATTACCGGAGTTACGGCTTTTAAACGTCTTCTTTGTGCCCGAATGGAGAGATTCGAGCGAGCGTTTTGCCTTAGAATTTCAAATTTTAACGGGCGTTTATGAACTTATTATAACGGAATGCTCGCATTCGGAAACTTCTGATTGCATTATTAAAGCATCAATGTAACCATTCCTCCACTTTGATTCTATTATTCTTTCGCATCAATTATCTCGGCGAACAAACATCATCGTCTTTTATTTAAACTACACTCACACCCGAAACCCACTCACAGCAACCACTTCCTAAAAAAAAGCTCATTTCGTTAAGGAATGATTAATTCCAACCTATACATCTCGCTCGTAACAAAGAGAAAGAAGGAGAGCGAGCGAGAGAGAGAGAAAGAGAGAAAGGAAGAAGAGAATGAAAGATTGCGCCCGACGGGCATAAAACGCTTGGACAAGTGTCGCTAATAAATTCTTACTCCGCGCGGCGTGTAAGTCTCCGTGTGGCTCTCGATGCTCGGCGCGCGTAATTAAATTTCGGTAATTTATTTACTTTTGCGCGCTACGCACTCCGGCTTTTCATTTTCCGCTTTAATTAGCGAGCGAGACTCATTACGCCGGGCAATCAGCCGGCCTTTTGTTTTCGCCGAGATGAGTTTTAGACTGGCCAGCGCAGGAAATGGAAACACCACTGTGTCTATAGTTTTGTAAGCGGACGGGTTATTGAAATTGCTGTCTCTTTTTCGTGAGGATTAGTTGAGAAATAAGTTTACTAAGTCAAACCGCGAGTCGCTCGTTATATTCAAACCCATTATTTTAACACGCAAAATAAACGCCGACAATTAATCATAAAAAAAAATATAATTTTCACTTTCAAAACTATCCGCAAGGCCACACACCAGCCCGAAAAACACACAGCTCGCTAATCCCCTAAAAAGCACGACTCGAAAACAGAGCGTAAACGCCCGGCGAGTCGCTGCGGCGGCGTCGACATTACGTATGTAATAATGTTAAGTGTCGAAAGGAGCGCGACTTGGCTCTCTCGAGCGAGCGAGCTCGAGCTATAGAGACGTTTCTACCGTAAATCAAGCGCGCCTTTTCTTGCGCCGAGCTCGCTTCGTCCTCCTTTGGGCATATATAGATGCAGGCGCGCTTGCGACACACGCTCATTTCTTTTTTTACCGTTCGCCAGCTCGGTCAAAGTTTGCGGAATTCTAATTCGGAGGAAAGTTATATACGCGCGGTGTGGGCTTTTCTTAATGACTGCTAATTTGAGTGAGTTGGAGCTGCTTAGTGGTTGGCTGATGTATTGATTCCGCGAAATTTGGATTGATGTGCGGGTTTTTTTGGAATAGGTTGTTGTGACACACTTCTTTGTTACGCTCGCGCGATGATTCAACAAACACGAGTCGTGCGAAAAATTTGAATGCGTTTCTTTTCAAAATTCGGACTAAACTGCAAATTACCTCTAAACTAACGGAAAAATATCCAAAAGAGATAGCAGCATCAAATACACAAAAGATACATCATTTTTAGCAGACAACACATCTAGCTGCTCTACACGGACCCTCAGCGTCTAATTAGTACGTTTCACATCGTAGCTCAGATCGATCCCCAACTCGCGCAGTGTAGTTTGCATTTTCTGACAGCGGCGCGAGGTATACAAGTGCTGCTCGCGTGCTAACCTATGGCTCTCCCCTCGAATGATACGCGCGCGCTTGCGTGTAAGAAAGCCGGCCGCGTGTAAATCAGCCGCTTAATCCTTTCTTATCTCGCGGCGAGCTAAAGGAGAGGCCCGCGGCCGCGCTTCTTTTGCCGATGCGGCAGCGACGTTCGCTTTGAAAAATTGGCCCGAAAATTGCTAAATTGACCGGGGCTGGATTGCTTGTTTACTCACTTTTTTCAAGGAGTGGGTATAATTGGGATAGTGCGTTTTTTTGGGTTGCTTTGGGCTGGAATTTTGCGGCGAGGGTATGCAGATGATGAAAAAATTGACGGCTGTGATTAAGTAATGAGTTAAGAGGAAATTTTTAATTATTTGAGAAATAGTGTAACCTGGGATTAGAGAAGTTGATTTAGTGCGAAGGTATGGGTTCTTAAAATAGAAAAAATCGCTGTTATCGTGACAAAATGAAGATATTAATGACTATTTAATAAAACATTTTTTCCACTCGTATAAAACGCATGAATTAAATTTGACTTTTATCGTTTTCACCATACGGCGGCTGATAAACCTGCCGAGCAAGCTTAAAAATACAAGCGTGCAACACGCCTGACAATTGATTTTCGGAATTACCATAAATTTCTAATAAAACGCCTCTGCGCTGGACGTTAAGCCGTCGACTATCCGGTATCTTTAAAATCGAAAGAACATCTACATTAAACGTGCCTGAGGATCAATCCTTGGCTCTCCAGAATTCCTTCATTTTTCTTGCTACAAAAGAGAAAGTCGTTTCAAAATCTTTTATCCGACAAAATTCTCAAATTTCAACGATTCAAATATATACGCAACGCCATAATAAGGAATATTTAATACAAATTAGATATTCTTCGTGTTTTCAAAGTTTACCAATATTGTTTCAATATTGATGCAATATTATGAATTTTCTAATGATTCTCAATATTTATGCAATACAACAACTTTTTTACTGATTCTCAATGTAAATACAATTAATATTCAAAAATATTGTAGCAAACAAATTAACAATTCTATTACAATGTATAAGTAAATAGTAAAAATCTAAAATTACAAGAATCATTTTCCAATATTGTAACAATATTATACTAATATTATAACAATATTGTAGCAATATTACACCAATATTGTTTTATCTTAACCCACTAAAAAACACACAAACAAAGCTCAACCAAACTTCCAAAAAGTCTCTCTAGGTACCATTGCATAATCCGTCAACACGAGAGCCCGCAATAAATCGGCAAGACACGCACTCGGCCGCGCGCGCGCGCGTTGGACAGGATAATCCGGTATACAACCTCGCGGATCGTTATATTCGCGTGGCTGTATATCCGCGGCCCGAATCGCAATGAATTAAGGCTGGCGCGAGCAAAAATCCTACGGACGTGGAGAGCAATAATAACGGGGAAACGGCGCGTCGAGCGTAATAACAGTAACGATAACGATTACGATAATGCGATGGTAATGATAACGAAAATTGAGACTCGACGGATTGCGTCGTGCTCGTTTTTAAAAGAGTGCCGAAAAGAGAACTAGATCATTCGCGACGACAGCTGGTCCATATGAATGGGACCGAGTCGGCTTGTTTGTTGGTCAGGGCCCGCCGGTTTTTCGAGTGCGTAATGGGGCCTAGATGAGAGAAATTATGATTCTCTCGGGCTCTCTCGGCTACTGGTTTTTGCTTTTTATTTATGCTTCTTTGAGTTTTAGAAATTCGAAGGATACCGTCGTGAAATGAATATGTGACGCGAGCTATGAATAGAACTGAAATTTCAACAATGAAAATTTAAATATCAACGACAAACAACAATTTAAAAAATAACATTCAATCAAACAACTTATAACGAATCAATCAACTATTAAAACAAAAAGTTACCCACCTTTAATAGACTCTTGAATCAACCAACCCAAACACACACAAAGCCACCATCGCAGTCGCTAGATTTCGTTACGATAATTGCGCAAAGGTAATAAGCTTTCTCGTTTCCTTCGCGGCAGCCAGCAGGAATCGTCCACACGGATGACACAGTGTGCTGTGCGTGTATATGCGCGCTCGGCCGAATGCTTTATTCACGGTCCGCGTCGACGACAACGACGACGACGCGCCTCATTATGCATATAGAGAATCGCGCGCGGCCTGCATAATATGCAAACCGACCTCTCTCCCTCTCTCTCCATTACCGCCGAGCTCTACTGCCGACCTAACTTATTAAGTAGTGTTTCAGAGTGTGCAAGTGCTGTGGGTACATATACGGCTGTGAAAGTGTGTGTGAGAGTGAATGTGTGGGAATGTTTGTGTGAGTTGGACTGAGCGCAACCGCGAGACTCGATAGTTTACAATAGCTGCAAAGTGTTTCTGCATAGATGCGTTCGTTGACTTTAATTCTTACTTCTCAGTGTGAAGTGAATTTCTGAATTAATTACAAGAAACTACTTCAATTGCCGATACTAATTCCATCGTTTCGAATCAACCGTAACAACGGAACAATTACGGAACCAATGTAAAATCACCGATTCAATGCAAAAATCTTACCCAAAAAAAAAAAAATAAATCCACTCCCGACTTTCGCGGCAAATTAAAAGCAGTGCAACATTGAGGGACTGGATTCGAAGCGAGCAGCGCTCTTTGCCGAGTAACAACGGCACGATTTCGATTTTTGTTTCTCCCCACGTTCGCCGAGCGCGCGACACGTGCGCGCGTTTTTGCAATCCTGGCGAGCGCGCCGCTCATATTATACGCTCGCTCTCTCTCTTTCTCGCGATTGTACGGCCTGCTATAGCTATGTATGTGTACGTACGGCTGGCTGGCTCCTCGTGAATTCCCCTCGGCGCGTATCCGGGTCTTTTTTTATGCGCGCCGGCTCGATTTAGTTTTATAAGGACTTTGATCGATGTCCAGCTACGGTTTTGCTCTTCGGCGTAAAGGTGACGCTGTCTTTTTGGCTTTTCGGACTCGCGGCTGTGCTGACTTTCTACTCGCGGTGTATTGATTATTATGGAATAATTAAATTTATTAGCTCGGATAAGAAAGCAAAGTAAGATAACAGCAAGGTTAGAAAAAATCCATTACTTTAATGCCTCGACGCCAAGGGAGTGGATCTCTAGGAAAATACATAAAAGCAATTTTGCGAGGGAATAGCGCGCGCTCGCGGAACGCATTACGTGTCCCGTTCCGTGCCATGGGCTTTCTCGATCCGCTACTCGTCCGCGCCCTAACAAAACACATATCGTTCCCTTATACACACATACTCTAGGCTCGCATATACAAAATCCACATGCGCGCGCTCCGCCCCCTCTGCGAAAATGGGAGCGAGGATATAAGGGGCGCAAAGCGAGCGTTGGGTCGCTTATGGCGGGGTATTATATACTTTTGCTGAGGAGGAAATGCGAATTGGATGTTGACGGATGATTTAGTTTGGCGGAGTTGGGCGTGGTGGTTTTTTGAGCAGGATTTTTTTAATTTGACGTGGGCAATGAATTAGGTTATTATTTGTTGATGAACTATCATAATTTTCTCTTAATTGTTACAACTTTAAAATTTTCCAAAATCAGTCTAAAATTAAAAAAAAATTTTTTAAATAACTTTTGGTAAAAAATTCTTTTATTATTTCCCACTAACCGCTAGTGCATACCCGCCTCACATTGCATTCAGCTATTCTTTTCTTATTTCTAAAGGTACAATTTACGACAATATCCACATTAAAAATTAACAAACGAGTACTACCTCAATCGGCAACAACGGACCTATCCACATTCATCCACAAAAGACGAAAAAACTCGCGCTCCGCCATCGGCGCACACATACAGCAAAGGGGGATCGAAAAATAATATCCCCCAGTTTATTTAGCGCGCGATCCTTACCGTGTACATACATACGCGCGGGGGCTATCGCAAAAGGGATTAAAAATAATGTCCCGAGCGTGACCCGCTTGCAGCGAGGGGATTAAGCGACGCCATATATACCCGGCGTTTTCCACATTACACACGCGCGTGCGAAAAGGGGCGGGAAAAATAACGCGCCACCCTGCGCGCCGATATCTCTTTTTTTATTATTTTTTTAGCGCGCATACAGCGCTTGGAAAAACGCGCCGTGTTTGCTTTTGTAATATTACACTCGAATGTGCGCGAGGTTATATTTTTCCATTCGCCGAGAGCCGATGTGTATAGTCCGCCGAGTGTGAATCGTGAAAAATGATGGAGCGCCGGCTTTTCGCGCGGATCGGGATGGGATATCGCTTTTTTTATTTGCCGACGCGCGAATGTAAAGAGAGATGCATTAGCCTGGCACCGTTGTTCCAATTTACCATTGAACTTTAATGGCGAAAATGTATCTGCGAAAATGTTGTTTCTTCGGAGTAAATAATGTTTTTCTCTTTTTTATGAAAAGCGAGAATGTTTCGCGGCTGAAATGATCGGTACAATTATAATTACAGAGCCGACCGGTATATAGTGTATCGTATTACAGAGGCAAAAAAAAAGGAAAAAAATTACTTTTTCACCCAGTTACTGGTTATTTAGTATGCATTTAATGAGAAACTACATTGACCGCGAGAAATATTGTTTCATGTAATACGCGTTTTTTTACACAGTCGCGAACATACCTTTTAATACAACCCGACACAGAAAACTGGGGGGAAAATAGTTTAATTAAAAGATTTTTTCAGGCCGACTCGTTATTCAACGTGTAATTTAACGTGATATCAGCATTTTTGCTCGCTTTGCAATTTTAAACGCTACGGGCGTGTGTAATTTGATTTTATTAGATTTGCGCGCGAGCGCGCGCGCGGGACACTTTTTAATAACTCACGTAACTTTCTCATATAAGTATTTCAGAACGAGTTTGCGCCAATGAGCCGTGACGATGGCAAAACGTATTGCGCGCTCGAGAGCGCCGCAGATTGATAATGAGGCTTTATGGCTCTAATCCCATAATCGATCGGCGATTTCGAGATCGCAAAAAATACGAATTTCTCTTATATTATTCGACGAAATATCGCCCAGCGCCGGCTAAGTGGACTTAAGAGCTTTCGCACGCTATAATTTTCAAAATTGAAAACGGCAATTTGCGCTTAAATAAATTTTACCCACCGACATCGAATAAATTCCGAGCGAATCGCATGAGAATCACAAAATCAGAACCGTATCCTCTTTTAGCTCGGAATAAACGATATATAACGCAGGCAGGTGTGAACGTAAAGGATCGTCGCGTTACCTGGGAATGGCTCTTACCACAAGCTCGTTATATTTCCGATATATCGAGAGAGAGAGAGAGGCGCATAATACGCGAAACCAGCTCTTAATGCGCGCATAATTATGTTCAGCCGGCGCGGAAACCTGCGGCCCTCGATTAATCAAGCGAACGTATATACGACCTTCCTTTTCTCTGACTACGTATCGCGCGCATTACAAGTGCGACTCTTCGGGTCCGGCTAATTGGATTATTAATTAATAAGGCGAAAGAGAAAGAGGGAGAGAGGTGGAGGCGAGGTACGTGTAATGATATCGTTTCGCCGGGATCTTCGATGTGTTTGGAGTTGACAGGAGTGAAAAACGTTTTAGCCTGAGCGTTGCGTAAGATTATTGATGAGAGCGCGTATAGAATGGGGGGAGTTGTGCTTCCGGAGCAACAGTGTTGAATTATTCTGTTTTAGAATAAATGAGTATTAAAAAAAATTTTATGAATATTGTTATAATATTGTAAGAGTATTGTTACAATATTGGATAGATACTCTTACAATATTGCTTCTACAAATTCATAAATATCTATATCCTTCCAGTATCTTTTCCACTAAAAAAAGTCAAGCTTCCACGTCGCGATAATTCCGGAGCCGACACTTCAACTTCGCAACTTATTACCGAGCATTGTCCGGCGTACATAAAGCTCACTCGCGGCCCGTCGCGCGCGCGTATAGAAATAGAAACCGACAGGCGCGAGCGGCCAGAACGAAATCGCGAATGTCGATCGTGCAGGTGAGATAATGAGCTCTCTCTCTTTCTCTCTCTCTCTTCTACTTCTGCGCGCCTACACATACAGTGCGATTCATATCGAGGAGGAGGCGCGCTCGGTCTCGCGTATATAAAGTATCGGCACGTATGGCCAACCCTCGCGTCGCGCCTTATATGCTCAGCGCACGCAAATGGATGGGAGAGAGACAGAGAGGAAGAGAGTATGATAATTGAAGGCGCTGACGATGGGAAGGAAGAGGTGACAGGCGCGAGCCTTATACGCAACCTCGTGTATGTATGTGTATCGTTGAGACGACGGGCTGCGTGTCTGGCTGCGCTCTTGGCGATTGTTGGGACCGTAATGCTGGAGTTGAATTTTTTTTTTAAGGGGTCTTGGGTGTTTTAAAAAACTGAGTGTGTGGAATTTTTTCAGCACTGGTGATTGGTGTGATTTCGTTTGGAATTTGTTAAATGTGTGTGATTGAAGTTTAATTAAGTCTTTATAGCATGACAGTGCCTTTCGGAGTATTATTTACATAATAACGTGCGCAGAAAAGTTTTGCAATAACGGTGATTTAATGGAGTTCCGTCGGAAATTGCTGGATCAATTAACGAAATCGTAAACACAAAGCTATCACGACCACCAAATCCATTAAAGATATTAACCATTACTTACTGTTAGAATCCAACCTAATCACGATTCTTAAGTACAGAACAGCTACACCAACAATTTACAATAATCCAGCTCTCAAAACAGCCAATCATCAGCCTCGAAACCAGCGCAGCCATAACTTCTCTCAACGCGCGCTCTGCTCGCAAAAATCCCAGCAATTGTCCATTGCAAAAAGACCGCACGCGGACTCCCCTCAAATTAATACAACACCATTACCGCGAATTTTCCCCCTGCACTCCGCGCGCACCGCTAACCTGCCTATTTTGCGCTTCCAATATCGCTTCTTCTATTATACACACACACCCTCTCGTTATCGTCTCTCTCTCTCTCTCCTCTCGTATATAATCTCAACCAAGAGCCTCGCGCCTGTATATCCCCAGCTCGAAGCTCAAGCGAGCCAAGAAAGAGATTATCCAGCGACGACGTATATCTCGAGGCGCTAAATCATCTCGGGTTACGCGGGATCCGCACACTCGCAGAAACGGCCGCGTAGCTTTTCTCGCTCGCCTTCGCGCGCTTAATGGGCCAAAAAATGTCGGCGCGTTATGTACCATCTTCCCCCCCTCTCCCTCTTTTTTGTGTTCTTTATTCTCTCTCGTCGTGAAAAGAGAGACGCGTAAACGCGACGCCGGGGAATATAACAGGCCGCGAAATTACCGGTAATAAGGCCGGCCCTCTTCGTCTTTTTTCTCTCGCCCGGTAATGCAGCGCCCGCGGAAAATTGCCAAGTTCGCCGATCGCTTCTCTCTCTCTTTCTCTCTGGGAATATCGAGCCAGCTGTAATGGTATTACATTCTTTAACTGGGCTCCGGCTGAGAGACGTTTTGAGCTCGTTATGTCTGTTTATCCACCGGCATTCAATTACCGGGGACGCCGATGATGACGGGTTCAAGCGAAAATATATTTGTTTTCGCGTTTTACGACGGGCTTCTCTGGTTGCGCCAAAGCGGCTGGCCGGCTCTGCTTGCGTCATTCGTTAATGAGACTCTCGGTCGATCAATAAAACGAGCGTCTCGCCTCGAATAACTTTAACACCTCATCTTTTGATTCGCCTCGAACATAACCTCCTCGCTCAGCGCCATCTTTAGCTCACACTCACCTATACAACGCAAAAAAGCTCTCATCCGACGCTCAAACAAATTCACAAATCCTTGCTCCAGCCAACCTCCCCCCATTAACGCGTCGTCGCTTACGCGGCAGCGTCAGGGTGTGTCCGGGTCGTTACGAAAATCTTCCCGTCGGCCCTGGCAATCGGCCAATCCGCGTGGCGCAGCCTCGCGTCGCCCTGGCAACGCCAGCCTCTCTCCCCCCGAGGGTGCGATTACCAAATGGGCGCGCGCGCTCGGGGGAAGGGGAGGGGGGAGTTATAATTCGATTAAACGAGCCGGAATCTCGAGTCTAACGCGCTCTCTGGAGGGGGTTGCGTTTTTAGGGCTGACCTCTCCTCCCCCCCTCGAGGGTAAGTAAGTAGTCGGAATAATGGGTCGACGATTTTCTGTGCGACGAGGGTGCGCGTTCTCTCTCTCTCTCTCTATTTGTTCGGTTAATCGCTCGCTAAGTGGCTGCTGCACGCGTGTGTGTGTATAAGCGGCGGAAGGGACGCGCGATTGGCTCCGCGCGTGTCTCTCCCTTTTACCCGGGTTTCTATATCGACGAGGACGCGCCATGATACAGTTTTATGTATGTGTGCCAGCGTGCGTGTTAGTGTGTGTGTGCGGATAATGCTCGCCCGGGGGAAAGAAGCTGAGGAGCTCCGGCAGACGGATCGTTAGCGCTTTTTGTGTAATGCGATTATGGTAATTTGAGGTTTATTCCCCGCTTTTCTTTCTCGCGCAGCCGCGAGCGTGTTTTGGGGGTCGGGCTTGGCCGGGGATGGGAAAATTAGCTTGTTGTAGTGGGGTTTTGTTGAGCGGATCGTAAATTATTTTTCAGAATAATATACGCTTTACGGTTTACTGTAAGCGGGGCGTAGATATTTTGTATGTTAATTTATTGTATACTCTATGAATTTGGATCTGTACAATTTTACGAAATTGCAGAGTATTTGGAAAATGAAAATCAGTGTGATTTCAGTACTCTGTAGCACACCATTCTAAGCAATGTATTTCATTAAATTTCACAGATTCAAATTAAGAAAGTATTGGCAGAATAAAATTAAAGACTGCAGCACATAAAAAAGATACGGTTTTAACAAGCCTTCAGAATACCAAAAGATCAGAATACGAATGAAGAAACGCCCAAACATTTTGATGGATGCTAATCCGCGCCGAGTCAGGCTCTTTCTCTCGTCAAAACCGCGCCGTCGCATCAGGGCCAACCCTTTGAGTCCCCGACAACATCGGACAATGGCCCCCTCTGATATTCCGCGTTGATAGTACTCGGCAAAGCCCAAACTCAGCCGTTTCTCTCTAATTTCTCCTTTTTACCGTCTCTTCCTCTCTCTCTTTCTCTCCCCCCTCGCGCTCTTCCAGCTAGTTTTGGCAGTCAATTTCCGAACAATGGCCCCGAAGTGCGCTTCCGCAGACTCACCCTTTCAACGGAGCAAACTCTCGCTCTCTCTCTCTCTCTCTCTTTATCTCACTCTCTAACTACGGGAGAGTAGCAGCCATTGTAACCGGATACCGGTTTTAGGGATGTAGCGAGGGGGACGAGTAGAACGGCTTTTCCAGCCACGGGGGGAGACGGAGATCACGAGAACTAGTTGCCACTTAATTTGCCGAGTCCCTTAATTCGTTGCCGCTGCTGATGCGCGAGGCTCGGAGAGGGGAGGATCTGCCGTCGGTGCGTGTGCGCGTAGCCCGCCGAGAGAGATCGATCGAGGTGACACATCTGGGGATGGGTGTGCGCTCTCCGTTACGCGAAGATGGCGCGTCTGCGCGATGATGACACGCGAACTGGCTCCTTTCATCTGCTTTCGTTCTTTTTTTTTGCTCTCTCTTTTTGTAAGTGATGATGAAGTTTTGGCAGATGTTGAGCTGGCAATCGATTTTTCAATAAGTGACTGCGGCACTTTTTTTTTATTGGTATTGTGTGGCTCTTTTTTGCGAGGTACGGAGAATACAGTTGTTGGGTAAAGAATTAGTCGAGACATTGTGCTCTTAGGCCACTGACAGTTTTGTTCGATTTATTGCCTGGGAGATTCATTTACCAGAGAGCTTTCTAAAAAGTTTTGAGGATACGTATTGTCTGAGAATGTTCAGTGATGTCCGAATATTATATAACTACATTGGTAACATGATCCTTACTAGAATAGAAATATTTGAACAACATCGACCCAATAGTTCAAAATTAATTTTCAAAAACACATTTCACCACCAATTCTCTACAAAGACCCTAAACAATGAAACTAATCGACCTCGTTCTTTCTATGTTCCAGGTGAAGGTCTGGTTCCAGAACCGTCGCACGAAGCACAAGCGGATGCAGCAGGAGGAGGAAGCCAAGGCTCAGCAGCAGTCGAGCGGCGGCGGTGGCGGAGGCGGCAGCAATTCCGGCGGCGCTGGTAACAACAACTCCAACAACAACGGCTCGGGCAACGCCAACAAGAACACGCACCACGTGAGCAAGTGGCAGCAGGAGACGGGCGATTACCACCACGACGAGGAGGACGAGCCCATCGATCCGGAGGCTGACGACTGCTCGAGCGGCTCGGAAGCGTAGCTGGACGTTCTGTGCCTGGATTAAGGAAAAACTAATCCAGCGCAGCCGTTTAATCGTCGTTTAAGCCCGGATGCTGGTGCGGTTGATCGCGATGGCTGTAACGGCACAGAGGATTAACCTTCACGGGAATCTAGTGGTCAGGAACTAATTGAAGATGTTACGGATGTTGGAGGTTTTACGAGTGTTTGCGGAATTCGGTGTGACGCTGATAGTGGTTCGATCGATTGTTCATGCGATAGTTGAAGTATGTAGTGGCGCGTGATCTGGTTGTAGCCAAATCTTGTAAAAGGTTCTTGCAAACATTGATATGGACAGACGATGCATTTTCCTAAAACAAATAGACGGATGATGACTGTTGCAAACCGTTCACTTTGTGATAAAGCGCGATTCATTCTTAATTATGGACTAGGTGATATCAAATTAGAACAACCAAGATTCTAATGGACACATATACATGACTTTTCTGAAGAATCCAGGATCCAATAATAATGTCCAGGCCATCCCGTAATCATCAGTTCTTCCTCAACCAGCGGATCATCCAACCAGAATCTTCACCAGCCAGAGGATTCCCGAAACAAACCGTTATACGGGATCCGAAAAGTCCATCCCAAGTCGAACCCATCACTCCGAACGCCGAAGCTAATTTCCGTGGTGCTGCGCTACGCATTTTGTACTTAGAGCCAACGCAGCGGCGTCTATTTGACGCGTAACGAGCCGCGCTCGAGCCGTGTACGCAGGCCATAATTAAAAGCGACTCTCGAGAGTCAATTTGTACATACCTAGCGACGACGCTCGTGCCAGATTTGCCCGAGTCTCTTTGCGCGACCCGACATTGTAAATAGCCTTAGCGTAGATTGTAAGCGAGCGAGTGAGAATGTCTGTGCGAGAGACGATATATATATACATGTATATCTGCTGTTAGGACGCTGAGCGCGATCTCCTGACTGCCATACAATTAGACAGGAGGGCGCCGAGCGACGACAGACGATTGTGTGCCAAAACCCTTCGACCCAGTGTTATAAGCGCGATTGTACTTCAAAGACGAGGATTATACATATTATACATAAATATATATTATGCAAGTCGTTGTTCCAGAAATTGCGAGCAGTATTTACTTTCTTTCGATGTATGTCAGACGTGAGCGGAAAAAAGGCGTTGTATATCGACGAGTTACTTAAATTATTTAGCGTGAATAAAGTTAAAAAATGAAACGAAGCTCAGCGTCGAGCTTACCCCGAGGAGGCCAGACACGATCGCGCGCTGGAATGCGCGTGACGTGCAAAAATTTCTGTTACCTGAAAATCGCGTGACGCGATTTCCAGCGGCGCGGTGGTGCTGGCTTCGAGGTGGACGACGACGAGAGAGCCGGAGGCGCCTGTAAATAATGTGTAAATAAGAAATTGTGATTTTACTCGACGTACTCGAGGCCGTAGATCTGTAAGACGATCAGAAAAGATTTAGTTCGTGTTCTAGCGACATAATAGCGAAATAAATTATATCACTTCTCCAGAAAAAATGAAACTAGAGCGTTCATTTGATTTGCCCTTGAATCCTTTCATTCCCAGCCTATAGCCAATAAATTTGATGACTCTTACAATGTTGTAGCACACTGTGATTTGTCTGGAATAAAAAAATACGTGTAATCGATCGAGTAATTTTAAAAATAAATGCTCATTTGCATCTGTTTCAATGACGAGATCATTTTCTTGAAAGAATCTACTTTCTAAGTCAGTTTACGCGGAAAATTTAATCGTAAAACAGTTTACCACTAGCATGCCGATCGCTTACCTTCCATTAGGATAAAAAATAATTGACATTACGTTCGCAGAGAGAGTTAGATGCAAGATTAATGCAATTTATGAATATTAAGAAGAAATTCTACGAAAAGCTAAACGTCAGTAATTAGCGTCGCGGCACTTTATAAGTTTATTTTGAAACCACACTCGATTAAAAACTCATTACTAAAAAGTATCAATTTCCCATAAGCGCGCGGCTAAATCAGCCATATCCCGTTCTTCCAGTTTTTCAAAATCCACCATACCCGCACGCATCCAACCTTACCGCAACCAAAAAGCAAAACCCAACGCCACGGTAATTTAACCCGAGCTTTTCAATATCCCAACTCTCCCGATAATCGCCGCACACGCAATCCAAAAATACCAGCACTCTCACACATAAAACCACACTGCTACCGCGCACACGCGATCATCCAGCCCCATAAAACTTTATTAACCCCCTTCCACACCCACCACGCAATCGCCATCTCCAAAAATCCAGCTCTCTCCCATAGTCAATAAAAGCCAACGACTTCCCTCATCGCTTACTTTCGGCAACAATCGCACGCGCTGAAGAATGAGAAAAAAAATGAAGTAGGCTATGGCCTCTCCGCGCCAATTACAGCGATGAACGTTTGCGTACATAATCGCCGGGGCGATTAACGGGGCGCGGGCGCGCCGAGATGTGCCCCCTCTTTTTCTCTTATGCGATTTCTCTGCAATTAAAGACCGCGGGAGCGTAACGACGAGTTACGAAAAAGCTGCGGGGCTGAGTGTGTGAGAGCGGGAGGCTGTTGATGATGATGATGGGAGCGAGCGCGTTGAGAGGTCGTTGATGCTGATATTTTATGAGATATACCGGGTGATTGTTTGTTCGGAGGTTGATGAGGGAGGTGGGTTTGGGGTTGGGTTTTTGGAGGGTTGGAGAGACGCGTGAAACCGTTGTTGGATTTTGGTTTAGGTCTGGTGTTAAGTTGAGTTGTGGGGAAGTTTATGGGACACTACATCGTGTATCAAATGGTTAACTGGCATAACCGTCATTGGATAGAAATCTCGTCATCGATTAGAAAGATCCTATAGAAATATTTACAAACACCAAAATCATTTTACCTTCAAAACGAAAAAAAAATCACACTACAATCCTTTTTTCCCTTCAATCCTCTCGCGCGCAGCTGCAACCATAAATTATCCCCCTGGCGGCTAATCCGACAACTAGTTATATCAACAGAATTACACACGCCTCTGATCCGATCCCTATAATACCTATATCGATTCGAAAAGTTGTTATCGTTTTGCTCGGAGCGTGCACGTCGCAATATAATAGTCGACTCGTTAATATATAATAGTACTTTAAATTATCGGATAGCGCGCATTGTAACACGAGAGCGCGTACACACTCTCGAAAAGCTACGTGCGCCGAGCCAGACGCGCCTCTGAATAGCAGCTCCGCAGCGGCCAATTAATTTTCCCATTATCATAAACGCCTCCACTTTGCATAAGCCAGCGCTCTCAGGGTGTAGTTTTCGATAAACAACAAAACTACGCGGGGCACTCTCATTAGCCTTGCGTAATCAATTATCGAAGCGCGACGCGGAGTAACAAAATTTAAACGTAAAGCAAGAAACGCTATAAATCCACGCGATTAATCATACGCGGATAAAGATATATATAGATGGAAAAGCCGCGGCCTTGCGATATTACTAACGGCGAAGTGACACCTATTGCATTGAAAAAAAATTAAAAGTACGGGGTTCCGATAAGCGATTATCGCGTTCTGCGCGGGATTAAATTAATTAATGGGATATAGAGACGGGTGAGAGGTCGGCCGGCTAGAATAGCTGCCGAGCTCTTGCTTCGATTAATATTCAGTAGCCGCGAGCGCTAATTGTTATTACGGGAAAGGCGAGTGTGTATGTGTGTTGCCGGCGCGCTAATTGGACCGTTTCCTTCTCGCTCGTTTTTTAGCGCGGGCTTTTCGTGCTCGTTTTGGAGCAGGCGCGGTTATTGGATTATTCGGGGCCTGGGAGCGGGTTTTGAAATTTTAATCGCGCGGGCTGCAGCTCGGGCGTGCGAGTGTGAGAGAGTAAGAGAGTAGCTCTGGATTGCTGAGGAGGATTTTTTGGATTGATGTTTAGGCGTTTTGAATTTTGAGTGAAGGATAAATGTTTGTCGTACGGTTTTTAATTGATATTTTCTCAAGTGAGTTAATGTTTACGTGAATATCGTGATTCATTTAATGATTTAAGTACTTTAAAAAAAAAGCAAAAGTAGTTTATGATAAGATCGCTGAATCGTTAACCTACATGAAAATTTTTGACAAAATACAGCAATAAATAATCCTTCGATAAGCTATCCGCATATCAGCATCCACACAGGGTCGAATTGCATACACTTACTCCATCTCGATTAAGCTTCGATACGCAAAATATGCGCTCATAAATTCGTCAGCAATAACAGGGGCAATATTTGCCCGAATCAGTTTAACATTCAGCCTCTCCTACCGGCAATTATAACTGCTTCAACCTGCGCTCTCTCGAGAAAGCATCTTCCCATATTTACAGATGGTAATGTAAAACTGTCTTAGAACTACAAACACCCTCCTCTCGGAAGATCGTAAATTCCTCGGGGGAAATTGGCCAGCGATTCGGCAAATTTCTCGCCTCGTTTAACCTAATTTAAGGGTCCATTTGGCCGTTCCTCTCGTACTACGGGAATACTTTAAGCCGGAGAACTGCCCGGCGCTGTTTGTTTTGCGTAAATCGTCCGATTTGCAAGCGTATTAACATATCGCTTTGCGCGAGCCTGAGCGAGCATATCTGGGATTCTCCGGGGGCCTATTCAAATCGTTACTCGCGTAATGGCCCTGGGAAGTGTGTAATATTCTTTCTAAATAAATTCGAGTGAAATTTTCGTTCCTTCGGAGTATAGCTGATTGCTACTGGAATGATTTTTTTTTTTCATCTTTTTCGAGCTGGCCTTTCGCCGGCCCAGCAATGCGGATAGTCGGCCGAATAAGCGAAGCAAATGAAGTCGCTCTGGCATAACAAATTGCTCGATTAAAGTTAAAATATTCAGCTGGTGTAAAGGCGGAAGAATTTTCGCAATTAAAATTCGTAATTGACAGTGATTATCCTATTAAAATAATAATAATAATTCCCCAGACTCGGGCGCACTTGTACGCACCCGCAACTTTCTACATACAACAATGGACTGTGTTTCAGAAAAATACATATTAATTCCGCGCTCTTACAACGATCCGACTCGTTAAACAATCCTCGCCGTACCTCGCGCTGACTAAAAAGCCGCGAGGTTCTGAATAAATCCTCAAAAACTGCACTCCGCAAAACCCGTTTTCACTCGTCGAGTCCGCATCGTCCGAGACTTAGAGAGCTAACCATCTCCAAAAAGTCAGTCACTTATAGGGGAAGCTTAGGGAGTCGAGGCTCGGACTATTCTCTCTCTGGCCGGCGGCTCTCTCGCAGGGCCCGAGAGAGAGAAAGCCAGTGTAACAGTATCCGCGCGAAGGGCGCGGATGGATTCCTGGCTCGAGGTGTGTGCAGCCGCTCTCTCCCTTCTCTCTCTCCGGATTGTGTGCAGAATGAACGCAAACTGTGGGGGTAATTTGTGCTACACCGGCAATTTACATAATTAGCAGTTCTCAACTCGAGCGAGCCCCCAGCCATCTTTCTCTCTCTCTCTCGCTTTGTCTTTCGCTTCGTGTTCACCGTCTCTCTCTCTCTCTTCTCGTTTCATTCTCTCTCCTTCTCCGATATCTCGTTCGCTCGGCTCTTCGGCTCTTTCCTTTTTCAGCGCTCTCTCTCTCTCTCTCTTTCTCGCTCTACCGTTTGCGCGCCGCAGTCCACTTTGCGCGCTGCCTGCGTGTGTGTGCGAGAGCGGGAGATATCGTTCTAGTTCTTCCCTTGTTTTATCCAAGCTTCCCCCCTTTGTCTCGGCTTTCTTTCTTCGCGCTCGTTTGCGGCTTTCACAGGTTTTTGCTGGGGATTTCTTTATTCCGCGGCTCGGCAGCGAGGATGCCCGGCTGATGTATACTCGGCGAGATGATTTTCGGAATGCGCTTTGTGGTTGTCGAGTGGTGGATGGATCGGTGGAGTGGGTTGTATTGTTGCGGGTTTTTTTTCGAGGTGAATGCGATTATAGAAATCGAAGATTTTTTGTGTTTTTTTGAGAATAAATTTAGGATTAGAGTAGTCAAAGCTTGGCAATTCTACAACTATAGTAAAGTCCTTTGACTAAGTTTTCCGCACTAAGTTTTCACTTTTAATATAATTAACTTAATTGATTTTGATAAAAGATTTGCTAATAAAATTGCTTCCACCTAAAAGCTAAATCAGTTAATCAAAATTTTGTTAGCCAAGTCCGCACAAAATACTTCAAAAAAATTCAACGCAACCCTAATATTAAACTCAAAAATCGATAACGTTTACTCAAGAATTTACAAAAGCCAACTTCCTCCAAACCGCACCGTACTATACCTTTCCCTTAAAGAACCATCGAATTTTCCTCCTTATCTTACATCCCCTCACCATCTACCCCTATGCATCTCATTATAACCTTCTCGTTAAATTACCCCTCACATTGTGCTTTTCCGGATCTTCGTCTCACCTCCATTCGTCTCGCATTTAACTAGAGGCGTAGCACGCGCATGAACCTTGCGTACTTATATATATAAGCGGCAAGCCAGGCCTTTCCTTTCCAGTCATTGATTTTACGTCTGCCTGCTTGGCAAACATGAGCTAGGCGCGCGAGCGCCGAGGTTACGTAGGCGTGACCAAACGCTCTCCATTATCCTAATTTCTATATCGAATTAGCGCGTCGACGAGCGGGAAAGAGGGAATATCGAGATTGGTGGGATATAGAAAGAAAGAGGGAGGAAGGAAGAGAAGATGAGGAGCTGGAATGTGAAGAATGATTGGAGTTTTGATTGATTGGCGATTATCGTTTGTTTATATTTTACGTTTATTAGCCTTGGTTAATATGAGGATGTTGCAGGGGCTTGGTGTAAAGTAGGTGTTGGCTTTGACAGATTTAAGCGTAATGAGTTCTATAATTTGAGGTGCATTTTACGTATAATAATTTAGTATATAAGAACGTGTAAGAAAAGTTATCGCAAAGTTATTGCCTCACGACCCTATCCAATCAAAACGCTACAAATATGAATCTTTTTATTTTTTCATTCATCGTTTAATTTGTCGTGTAACATTCCAGTAACAAAAGATAAATCTTGTACCAAATGTTACCCAACATGACAAAATAAGTATAATGAATAGCTGAAATTTCAAGAACAGTCCCGCTTTCATCAATTCGCAGAACTCATTTATACCAACGATTCAGATTTGATGACCGCAGAATCAAACAAATCTCCACGTGATTGATTATGCCAAGCAAACACCACCACGCCAATCTTACGTTGAATAGACAGACTTAGATAATATCCTGGCGCCTTGCGATAGAAAGGAATAAGTACACGAGAAGACGAAGAAACGAAAAAATAATAGTCTTCGCGTCCAAGAGCCGAGGAAACCTATTCTCTGTCCCTTATAGCTCTGGAGTTAATGATCTAAGAACGATGATTTTACGGCGCGGCTTTTTGTCCGCTCTTCCGCTGGCCGAGGCATTCCTAAAGACTTTTTTTTTAACCGCATGCGCTTAGAATACCGTTCTTCTCCGTTGATTTTAGGAAACGCGCGGATCCTAAGGATAAATGAAGCGAAAATGATGCAGATTTTACCGAGAAGCGAGTATTTAAAGTTTCATGCTCCTCTGGCCAGCGAGCCGTGGGTTTTATTCATGAAAATGTCGGGTTTTGCTAAAGCGGAAATTTTTGCAAATTCACTTCGGAAGAGACAAAACAAATTGATTGTTGAATTTCTATGTTTTCGTATGGTTGTGTTTATTTAACTTTCTAAGCAGTAAACGTTTTTTCCCCCCCCCCCGGAGCTCAATGGTTTTCGCGCGCTGAATGATAATCAGTAAAAATTACATACTTTTGAATTGTAATTCCAAGTCGGCTGAGATGTGTGAAAATGTTTTTGCGACACTAAATCAAAAGGTACATGCATATGAAACGCAGCTGTCAAAGATTTTTGTCCATAAAGTAAAACCGAGATTTTAAGCCTTCTTAAGCTTTAATCATATTCGAACTAATTATTCAAAATTATTCAAGGAAGAGCTTTATTATCATGTCTGTAACTTAAGTAGTTAACGCATGATGTCTTTATATAATAAAAGATTTCCTTTTAACTTTTAACGATTAGATCACACGAATCCATTTAAACGATTTTGTTCCTCGCTTTCGTAGAAAGGAGAATCCTCACGCTGAATTTTAACTAGCACGATGAGTAGTGTACCTCTGGGGCATAGATTTCGATCGAAACCTGGGTGGTACCTTTTTCATAGAATAAGTGTTCATTACGTCGAGCCTGTACATACTAACCAGAAGTCGCGAAATTAATGAGCAAAAATTAAGAAATTTTACGACATCTGAATGAAAAATTAATTACTTAATCTTAATCATTCAAATTCCGTTATGCTCTAACTGAAGCCTAATTAAGGGTTAAATAATAGTCAAAATTATATCAATAATTAGGTAACCTAGTTAGGCCCTAATGAAAACCCATCATAAAAAGTATCAATCAGAAAACCTACATTACCCAGATTAAAATCTCAATGACTCCGAACATACACTCCTAAATAATCAAACACGAATCATGCGTCGGTTTCCATAACCGTGCGAATAATCCCCGCCACCAGACAAAAAATAAACAAGAAATTAATACGAGCCGATCCTCGCTCCTGGACGTCTTGTCGTTCGCGCGCGCGCGCTTGCTGACCATCGGAATCAATATAAAACGAACGCCGCCGCGCAGTCATCAAAATCGCATCGTCCCCTCCTGAAAGAAGGAGCAAAAAAACAGCGGCGAACAAACGCGGACGAAGAAGAAGGCAATGGAAAAAATTGAGCGTGTAACTGGCGGAGGGAAAGAGAGGGAGAAGAAGGAAGCCATCAGTCGTTTCGGGGCATTGTTTTCCCTCTCTCTCCCCCCTTCGGAGTCAGTGGGACATGGCTGGAAAGCATGATTTTAAGCAATGTTTTACACGCGCCCGCTTCTCAGAAGGGATCCGCGCTGCTCTTTCTCTTCTAGTTGGTCGGCGAGAGGCTCGCTCGTGTGTCTCTCTGGTTGATGTGGTCCTCGAGCCGCGTGCGTTAATTTTGGATGTATGGGGTGTTGGGGATGGTTGTTGGGAAAAGTATAGGGGCAGGAAGTTTCGGATATAAGATTGAAGATGAATAGGGCTAGTTTCTTTTATCTTTTATCAAAACTTTGTTTTTTATTGTATTTATGGATATGTGTAACTTCATCCCGTTAAGTATATTATTGTTTCTCAAGAAAGCTATACTCTTAATCACTAAAAAGTAAAGAGCTCTTAATTTTAAATCACCTTGCAGCAGTATCACAGTTTACATTCGATCCTCATTTTTCGGCTATTATTTGCTGTCCTGTGAAGACCACAGATGTCCCTTAGCTTGTACAATTCATCCGCTGGTCCTTCTACGTTTCTATCATTCCGTCTTTGTCTCGTCCTCATTTGTTTCTCTCAGCAAGGGTCTGCTCGTCTGAGCTAGCTCGTGTATCTTGAGAGTTTGTGAATACTAGCAGGTATACGAAGAGCTCGGCGAACTTGAAGGCGAACTTATTTTTCTGGCTTTCTCTGTAAACGAGACAGAATGAGTGAGTGTCAATGAATGTGTCAGATAAAAACAATTTTCTAATAGATTTAATGATAAAACAGTTGGATGGATTTTTTTGTAAAAAGTCTGGGAGGGGGTCCGTTTATTAGAATGTGTTTTATTTAATGAATAAATATTTCGATGTTCATATAAATTGTGTGCATTTTAACATGGTTCATTTATTCACTTTAGAATGTTGATACTTTCGACAATTAAGGTATAGAAAATAAATAATGCGAGTTAAACATTT